>JACXGI010004448.1:34275-53863 GCA_016801175.1 Esox masquinongy | reverse complement strand
CGCCACCCGGGCCCACCGAGGACTGGCCGCCGCCACCCGAGCCCGCCGAGGACTGGCCGCCGCCGCCTCGACCCGCAGCGCCCTCTCCTGCCCAGGAGCCGCCGCCTGAGCCCGCGTTGCCCTCTCCTGCCCAGGAGTCGCCGCCTGAGCCCGCGACACCCTCTCCTGTCCCGGCCGCAGCGGCGCCCTCTCCTGTCTCCCCGGCCTGTTCCGGCGGCCCCGTCTCCCTGGCCTGTTCCGGCGGCCCCGCCTCCCCGGCCTGTTCCGGCGGCTCCGCCTCCCCGGCCTGTTCCGGCAGCTCCGCCTCCCCGGCCTGTTCCGGCGGCTCCGCCTCCCCTGCCTGTTCTGCCGGCCCCACCTCCTCTGCCTGTTTCCGGCGTGGATTGGTGGGGGGTACGGTTTTCTCCCGCCCGCCCTCCCCTGCGGTTGTGTTTCGGCCCCGTCTGGAAGCCGGGGCTTTGGGGGGGGGTACTGTGACGGTGAGGTGACGGACAGCTCCATTATCTCCCGCTTTTCCCGGATTCCCATTGTTCATGAACTCACCCCGGACTCCTTCATTTGTCTTGTCTCCAATTGTCACTCACACCAGGTCCCAATTAAGTCATCAGTATGTGTTTAAATGTTTCTCCTCTGCTCCCCTCACTTGTCGGTTATTGTTTCCCTGTCTCCGTATGTTGTTCACGTCAGTGGTGAGTGGTTTTTCATTTTAGTTATACCTTTGCTTTCGATTCAGTTTGTTTGTGCTCGGTGTTTTGTTTGTATTGAAAACCAACATCGACCGCCACTCTGCCTACGCCTGGTTCCTCATCTCCACCACTACACACATCGTGACAACATGTCTCTTTGTGAATGCTTTTAAAACTGCGCAAGTACAAAAATCAAAACATTTTTAGAGAGAAATGTTTTCTCTCTAAAAACTGAATTCATTTTTCTTTAGAGAGAAAAATGAATTTTTCTCTCTAAAAATTCATTTGAAGGCACTGTGTTGTTCTGAAAATGCAAGGAGATTCTGCTCACTGTGTCAAAAATCGGAGGGATACTGAGGTCTAGGTTCAGTGGGGCAACAGAAAAATACATTTCATGATACATTTTTTTAAGCAAAAAGGTAACCTGTTTGGCTACTTCCTATACATCCAGTTCCAGGGGAAAGAAAAAGGGGAAGTCTTCCTGTCAACTTAGAAAGACGGAGCAAAGTAGGGTTTAAGTCAACCCTAAGAATGTAAAAATCCACCCTCTTTGCAGTCGATTGAGGACCTTTTGTTTCATTTCAAGAGAGCAAAAAACATTTTTGTAAGAAGAGTCGTTCAATCATAACTCTTTAGCTAAAACATATCTACTAAAGTCGTGGGTCAGAGCTCAGTTATAATTAACTATCAGATATAGAGGGACACTTTTGCAAGAAGCAATGTACTGTATGTGTACACCTTTTCTAAAGGTAGTGAAGCGCAAATACACAAATATAGGTGCTGTGTAGCTCACTTTATAAGAGCAGGGTGATTGCATTGCTAGGATTGTGGGTTCAGTCCCTATGGCCAATGTGAAAACATACTTAGAGTTGCTAGTCTGCTAAATTAAATAAATGTGAAATACATAGCTTCTGCCTGACATCTTCCCAACTTATTCTAAGGCTCATCAAATCCAAAAGCCTTTTTAAAAAAGGTCAATAATGGCTAATTTCTCTATTCTAACATAATGTCCTCCAGGCCCACATAATCAATAACCCAAAAAGATGGCTGTCTGCTTCAAGGCAACCCTTTCTCAGATCTTCTGTTTGAAGCCTTTCCAGAACACTATACAGGACAGGACAGTAAAGTCTAGATGGCGCTGTGGACAAAGTGTGGTCTGTGAGAAAACTGGGCGAGAGGAAGCAAAACATGTCATGCACTGCCACAGAGTCCATGACTTTCCCTTTCTTTGTAGTGTCTTTGCCCATGTCTAGACCAACTCTGACTTCTGTAATGTTTGAGCTGCTGAGAATTTCAGAGGAGGCATTTCTCAAGAAGCCAAAAGTTCCAGAAAAAGAGAGAGGCAGAAAGGAAGAATATTCAGTTATAAGCAAGCAAGTTTATTTATATAGCACAATTCATACATAGAAGCAATTCAATGTGCTTTACAAAGAAAAATACAATAGAATAAAAACAAATACTAGAATAAAAACATCAAATAGGCATTTCAATGTGCTTTTATTGGATTAAGAAAATACAAATAGAATAAAAACTAAATAAAAACAGAACTGGTAGACTCCGTAGTAGATTCTGTGGGTAAGCTATAAAAGCTGTAAGGCTAACAGTGTGGTTAATTTTAAGTGCTCAGTCATAGTATAAGTCAATGTTCAAGAACAGAAATCACAGTGAACTCAAAACCCTATCACTACCCTGGCCTGTACAACCTACCCCTCTTCCTGCATAGTAATATTTTTCTTCTCCGGAGTAGCATGACGTCCCATCCCCACTGTAAAGCTATCAACTTCAATCCCTCCAGACATGCCTCCACAGCACAATTTTTTGCGATTTGGTCAAAATACCCGTGCCTGTCTTTTTGTTTAGATTTTGTTGGCTGTCTGTGTGAGTCAGATAAATGTGTCTATTAAAGCCAGCCTAGCACTGAACACTGGGTACACACAGAGACCAGATGCCAATCTCTCGGCGATGTGGCCACTGATACAGTTGTTTTTAAAAGTAGGCTGACGTTTTACAAAGAAGACACTGCTGCACCAAAAAGCAACGCTTATCTTATTGCGCAAACATTATCCACTTAAGTCACAAGGCCCAGGGCCTCTATATGCGTGCAGGATTTCAGCTTTGTAAATGGCACGCACATCTGATTAATGGGACCTCCACTACTTATACACAATGAAAAACATGCACAAAAACAATTACATTGATATGGCCATGTACTCATTTTACTTGTTTAGTGTTTTTAGTCCACAGTAATTTTGTGACCTTCCTTCCAAAACCAAAAATATTTCGCAAGTTCCAGTGTTGTTATTGTAATTTCTGGATTCATAAAAACAGCCATTTACACTAACAAAGTACATTTGCAATTGTACTTTTTGACACAGTACTGTATGAACAGTTACATGCAAAATTGGTGTTCAATTTGTTCTAAACAGGCTAAATCTTAAATAAGCCTGGAGTACATGGGTCTGCTTGCCTGCTTCTTGCGCAGTAAGAATCGTATAATGATCCATTTGATTTCTGAATGAAGGATAGAGCTTGCATTACAAAACAAAGGCTTACTATAGGTGGGCTATGGATGACTGGCTGCAGAAACAACAGCTAATAGTTTAAAGTACATAAAGATCAGAGCCTTTCGTCCTCAGAATTCTCAAGTGGCGGACAACTAAAGCGACCAAAGCTTCTGCGCATGTGCAGGATTTTCTAATTAACAACTTTTTGTTATTTGTAGAACGCAGATTATTCTGCCCCAGAGTGACACAGTTGAGCAACCCAGCTCCGTAGGAATTAACATATCTCACTAATTAACATATCTCAGTAATATTGATCCTTAATGACTCGCAATTACGTTTTGTGTCAACATATGAGAAGTTCTATTTCCCTACTATCGGAAACCGAAGGCAGTTATATCGATAGAGTGGCTGTTTGCAAGGATGTTGTGGTCGGGATGGTGGGTGGTCGTTTCCACAACCAATTGCGATGAGTTTGATTACAGCGAGAGGCAAGATATTTTTTTGTAAATGTGTTGTTTAGACAGGCATTTTCTGTTTTTGTAACCTTGCCCTTAAACTTCACACTAACCTAACCTCAGTACTGTGATGCCTTACCTTAACCGTAACCTAACCCTAACCTTGTTCCTAACCCTAATGCCAGTACAATCATGCCTAACCTTAATCCTAAGTTAACCTTAACCATTAACCAAATGTTATTTCTAATGAGGCGTTTTCATTTTCAACCAATTACGTTAAGGACCAACATAATATTACGTTGCTCCTTAACGTTTCGCTTAAGGAGCCATGTAATTGCGGTCGTTAATGACCAATAGCGCTGGGGATATGTTGATAGTGAACGTAATTGCAACAATTTCTGTCATACTCCAGCAACTGCTTGTGGCGTTTTGGGTACCTGCAAGTTAATTGTGGTCATGACTGCTCTCCTCCAAGAGCATTAGTTACTTCCTGGTTGAGTGAGTAGTGTGATAAGAAGCAAATGTTTTTTCGGGATGTTCTTTTGAGGACACATCCAGAACTTTGAGTCTCTGGTGGGAGTTGCTGTGATGAGGCAAGGCCATAATAATGAATGGGACCCAAATTAATTGGGAGTGATTGAAAAAAAATGTCTATTTAAATGGTGCTGATTCTTAAACCTCCCATAGGAACTCCAGCCATTCTATACTGTATATTAAATGAATTCCAAAGCTATCACACATAAATTAACTTGTTTACTAATTATTAAGCCCTTGACTAGTTCATTCAGGTGAGCTAGTTCAGGGCTAAAACAAAATTCTGAGACCTCTTGTTGAAATCAAAACTGAATCATTGTCTGCAAAACCACATAGTGAAAGTATTGCCCATAATTGAATGTAATAGCATATTATAAGGTTACTGTAAAACAAAGACATGAAAACCATTATTTTAAATTGTAGTATAATTGTGTGGGCAAGGAGTGCCCCTAGTCAAAAAACAGTATCTGCTTTCATAAAACCAAACACAGGTATTCTATAGTTAGTTAACATCATCTGCTAAAAGATTTTGACACTTTTGATTATACCAAATAACTACTGATAACAGGCTATATACAGAATCTTTTTGTATTTTTATTTTTTCAATAAAAAAGGCACTGTACACATTTGCTGTCAATGCTTCTCTGAATACGACTGGCCAATGTGCCGATGGCTTTTAATGGTAATTTGAAAAAATACAATTGAATATACCAAGTGTGATGAATAGCAAGGCAGCAGAGGGTGGAGTCGCTATTTCAAATCTTCTCCCGCCCAGAACCAAAGTCTCTCAACACTTATTGAAAAGCATTTTGTGGAAATTAATCTGAGAGTCGCTCACTCTAAAGAGCTTCTTAGAGCAAGCCTTCCTTCCTGTCATCTCTGACCCTTTTGCTTCACATTGGACATCTCTCCATCAACACATTAATGACTGAGACGGAGGTGGCAGTGTCTCCACCTGTCACAACACTGGAAAGTATTTGTGTGTTTTTGCTAGTGTGTGTGTCTTTTACCATGTGTGCTGTGAGTGTGTGTAGACTCCAGCATGTATATGCTGCTTTATTATATTTTTACAAGTTCCAAATTAAGAAATAAATGCCTAGCAACAACAAAAGACTACAAACTATTCCAGACTGATATCTGAAAGACTTTACTGCAACCTGATGATGTACGCTTGAAATTGGTAGAGGAGTAGAGTCTTTTGGTTGCAAACAATTTCTACCTGATCTGTAAAATAGTGAACCATCAGGATATACTGTGAGCATGTTTCCAATAAGTGAGCATTCTAACCAATAATACACATTTTATTTAAGAATATAGGGGTCAATACTGAGCCTTGAGGTAAACCAATATTGAGTCCAAGATGTTGGGATCCTTCTATAAAAAACACCATTCTAATGACCATGCCTTTTGTCACCTTGAATAAGATCTTGTAACTATGAAATCCCAGAAAACATAAATGTCTGGTGAGTAATTTAAATAGATAAAAGTTTTACATGTTTTCCTTTGCCTCTAGACAGTCAGTACATTTAAATATATACACATATAATATACTGCTCCGGAAAAAATTAAGAGACCACTGCACCTTTTTCTTTTCTTTCCAAAAAAGTCAAAAAGGAAGGTTTCAAGTGAGGAACAGAAGGGTTAAAATTAAGAGACCACTGCAAATTGAATGCTTCTGTTCCTCACTCAAAACTTTCCTTTTCGACTTCTTTGGAAAGGAAAGAAAAAGGTGCAGTGGTCTCTTAATTTTTTCCGGAGCTGTAAGTATATACTTTACTCTTCCATTTATCATTTACTGGCCCTTCATGTTTAAACACCTTACTTTTACTATTTTCTCAGTCCTAGCACATTTTCCTTGTTGCATATATGACAAGGAGAAGTGCGGGTCCAAACGCATGCAGGCCATAGATAGCTCCAAGGTGTGTGTATCAAACATCAGTGGTGAATACAGACTAAAGCAATCGAAAGTAGTTTGATGTTATTCCAGTCTCAACAGTAAAAGAATAACCACACACATCAGGGGTGTGTGAAGGCTTCAACTGTAAATCCCCTGTTTTTGCTAGCCAACTACTGTAAGGCTAACACAACCATAGCCAATAGCTGTACAGTGGCCAGAACATCAGCTAAGTAGCTGAATTTGTGTTTGGTTAAGCTGTTTTTCTAGTGCTTTCTAGTGCTGTTTTTTCTAATTCATTTAAATACACAATAAGTTATAATTTGTGGTTTAGTCTCAGTTAGAAAAGTGCAGTCTGCATTTATGCAGTGCTTTATATTACAGACAGTATACCATTAGGTCTCCCATATATCTATCCTGAAGACAACCAACTGTCCATACTGTAAGTAGCACACGCAGACAATACTTGAGTAACACTTTTGGGATGCAGGACTAATCAGGGAAAACCTCAATAATGCATGTTTATAAGATTGATGACATGTTAAAAAACAGCAGCACTCTTGTAGCTAGTGACGGCCAAACGAGGATTCATTAGCTTTATTTTAGCAGCAGGATATTATGCTGGCAGCACTCAGATTTTCTTTATCACAATAAAAGCCATCATTGAAATTTCTAAGGTAATATAGTTAACAATCTAGTCTGTAAAAAAGAACAGACACGAACAATATTGGAATGGATATTTAACATAAAATGTACAGACTTCATAAAATGTACAGCCTTATATATTTCAATTATGGCTTTTATTTTGAAAAAGAAATTCTCAGTTAGCGCTGCAAGCATAATATCCTGCTGCTAGAAGAATGGTAATGAAGCCTCATATGGCCATGACTACTTGTAGCCCTTGTTCCCAATAAAGTTATTCTCCAGCTATACAGTCAACTATAATGTAGCCAGCTAGAAAGCGCTGGGTAGTAGTACAGTGTAAACTCTGTTTGATATTTATTTCAATAGTTCTTTTTATTTAAACTTCCTATAGCTAGTTAGCATTCCGGCATGTGTGACAATGTCACTGACCCTGTTACTGTCATGCAGATTTTTTTTATTTCTTGTTATGAGCCAGGTACAATGTAAAAATTTGCTCACAATCTAGCTATCACCATTGTGAAAAAAATAACTATTTAAAAACACAGTATTTGAAAATCGGTGAAATGTGGTAGTATTAGTCCACGCAGATTATAGTAGTTGAGTGCTTGTCATGTACAATGATTAGCCAATGGTGTATCAGATACCCACCTGGCATTTTAGACATGCATTTGTCATTATCACATGAGATGAGGAAAATGGAAAATGTTGCATGAGGAAAATGGAAATAGATATACGATTAAACTGTTCTAGGACTGAAAAAATTGTAAAAGTGAAATGATGAAAAAAGTGCCAGTAAACAATAAATGGAAGAGTAAAATGAATGATCTTTTAATTTATTTAATTGAGTGATTGGAGGCAATGGAAATAATTAAAAGCTTTTTATTTTTTACTACGCATTTACTGTATATCATTTAATTAATTAGATAACCTTACATTTGTCATTTTGGGGATTCCAAATGTAATCAAAAATAAAATGAATAATCAACAAATAATCCCTACTGTTTTGTATATAACAAGCTAGCATTCCAGTATTGGGACTGATTGGGACATACTACCTCGGCATAAAATTGCGCCTCGACATAGATTCATTTTGTCATGCATCAACATCACGCCAAGTTTGAATATTTAGCTAGACACCATTAAGCATTGTGTTAAACTGACTAACGTTTCTTATTAAATGTACTTCAACCACAAATAGCATCTATGAACTGTATGGCTTTTGCCATTGGCTGATTTAACAGCTTGTTAGCCAGTAATAGGCCTACTAGTATCTACTAACTTACTTGAAATAGTCATAAGAATTGAGCAATTTCTAGCGAGACTGAAGATGAACTTTACACTGCCAAAGTTATTTCATTTCATGGCACAACAACTTTAGTTTTTTTTTTCATTCGTGAATGACATTGATACAATAACTATCAATTTATGATTGATAATAATAATGATATGGTTTATATTACTCCAAAAACAGCTAATATGTTCCTTGTTGGTGCAGTTCAAAATTACCGTAAACTGTTTTATTTTAGGTTTACTATAACATAGCTACTGAGGCTTGTAGCCAGCAAAGTTTTAGTCTATTCTGAACAAATCCTAATGCATAATTTGTGTTGTCCGTGGCGAGGATCGAACACTGGTCGCCTACATGGCAGTTTGCGTCTCTAACCACTACGCTGTTTAACAATGGGTAGTCAGTCAGTCACTCACACACCCACTCACTCCGCGTACGCGGTCCGACAAAAAATCAACTGTTCCTGTAGGGTGTTTTGCTATTCTTTGAATGTTTCTTGGTTATACAGTGCAGAGATAGCAATGGTCCATCAGGAGCTAACAAAAGACCTATGGGATCTTATTATTGAAAATTCCAGTTCTGGAGAGGCAGATTAAAGTATTTTAAAGGAATTACCTATATCTTTGAACACTGTGAAGACCATCATTAAGAAGTGGAGGCAGATAGATCAGGACTTACCACCAAAACAGATGACAGGGCAAGGAGAACGCTAATCAGTGAGGCTACCCAGTGGCCCACGGGAACCTTAATGAAGCTGCAGGACAGCAATTGCAAATATTCTCCAAGAGTATGAGCTGTGGGATAGGGAGACAAGACGGAAGCCATTACAAGAAAAAACATCCAACACAAAATTCCTTTCCCAAAACCATGTGCAACAATGTGTTATGCTCTGATGACACCAATAACTTTTTGGTGTTCCAGAAAAGGATACATTTAGGAAAATGCCAACATGGCATTGAATGAACTTTTTTGTCAGTATGGCGTTGAATGAAGTACACAGTACTTACTATCCAGCATGGTGGCGGTAGAATCAATCTATGGCACTGCTTCTCTTCAGTGTGGAAAGGGCTTTGGTCAGGATAGAGGTGATAATGCATAAATCCTAAAATCAAGATATTTTGGCACAAACACTGCTGCCTTCTGCCACAAATCTTAAAAATTAAGGAAGAATGTTACCTTTCAACATGACAGCGATTTAAAGCACAGAGCCAAATTCCCCAAGGAATGGCTTGCAAAAAGGAAGATCTATGTGCTGGAAACAACCAAAAACCAAAAAGCGATGTGCAAAGTAGAGTGGGATTAAACTGCAAAGTCCAGATGTGTTCATTTAATAGAGACTTATCTAAACAGAATGTGAGAAAGCCCCGTTAGGCAGTGACGTCAAACAGTGCCTCAAGAGTTAAGTTTTGTTTTGGTCAGTGAGAGTGCCTTGTTTAGCTCGGTTTGTGGCTAATTTTCCGTTGCATTCTTGTGCGTGAATGCTAATGTGAGTACTATTCTGTTAATTTGACCTCTTTTACCCTTTCCATTATGACGATGTCTTATCGTCGGTAGCTCTGTATATTTGTTAACTTTACCGTTGATGGTCCCGTTTATACCGATGCTAGGTCTGACTGAATTTAGCATAGCCTTGTCACTTTGTCATTACATTCTATCTCCTAAGCCTATCATATCAATGACTAGATATATGTAATTGAAGATACAGTGCCTTTGTTAGGCCATTGTTATTAACACTCTAAGGATGTTTGAATATTGAAAGCCAACTTCCATATTGTTTATTACAGAAATACCACACCCACTGTACAATGTTAGCCCTGCTACTCCCATTCAATGTCTAAATCGGATTAAATACCACAAAGTGGATCTACTGCCTTCTGGTGATTCTCCTACCGGAATCACATATCCTACTCTTCGCCTATGCACTCAGTGTATTAATAGTCTGAGGCCCCGCCCCCTTTGACACAGAATTACTGCTGTAATTCAAGCAAAAAGTTCTTCAACAAAATATTAGTTGATGGGTGTTCTTAATCGTTCTATTTTTACGGTGTGCCAGATATCTCTCAGACTAATCTGGTAGTCGCAGGAGTGGGTGCTAGACCAGTAACTGTATTGATCCTACGCCTGTTGTGCCTGTACGTCTACGTTAAGTCAGTTCCTAGTTTGTAACGCAGAGGGTTTCTAACTTTGGAGGTGTAACAGGGTGGAACATGCCTTTTTAGTGTGTTTGTTATTTGGTTGGGTTCTTTTCACGTGAGAGTGACTTTGTGTGTGTGATTGGTTGACACGGGTGAATTTGCAGTGGGATACAATTAACTTGGGGCATTTACAGGTGTGGGTGATTGAGTTTTCCTTTAGCCCTCCCTATTTAATGGTGTCTTACCAGTCACACAGAGGCTGTGTAACCGATTGTTTGCATGCAGGTGCGAGAAGCAGTGCTGCGCCGAATGCGTTGTTGAACCTCCAACTGATTTGCTGTAATCACAAAAAGTGCTACCCAACCTTGTCTTGGAACTGGCTGATGAAAGTGTCAAATGGACTGACAGGCTACGGCAGGTCTTGCTACCTGGGACGCAATACTGGGACTCAAGACTGCGGGCGGTCGACTTTTTAACTAGGCTTTTCTCCTTTTTTGTATTTAGAATAATAAACAAGACAGATCATTGCAACCACTGCGTAGCACCATTTCTCTGCTCATCTCTGAAATCAATGCACGTTACCTTATTAATACGCACTAATAGAGAGCGATACAGAGGGTTATTATTTCCATGGGTAAAGAAAATTCATGTTAATCATGTCAATAATGTTAACACCAGAATTGACTACTTTCTTCCTGATGCTAAATTACTTTGGAGACATGCTGCATCCCAGCCTGTTCCAAGTCCTCCATCATCATCCCAGTCCCCAAGAAGTCAAGGATCACAGGACTTAACGACTACAGACCCGTCGCCCTGACCTCTGTGGTTATGAAGTAATTTGAGCGCCTTGTGCTGACCCACCTCAAGACCATCACAGACCCTCTACTAGACCTACTGCATTTTGCCTGCAGAGCTAACAGGTCTGTAGACGACACGGTCAAAATGGCTCTTCACTTCATCCTCCAGCATCTAGACTCCCCTGGAACCTACACCAGAATCCTGTTTGTGGACTTCAGTTCTGCATTCAACACCATAATTCCCACTTTTCTCCTAGACAAGCTATCCCAACTGGGAGTGCCCGAGTCTACATGCAGTTGATCTCAGCCTTCCTGTCCAACAGAAGGCAGCATGTGAGGCTGGGAAAGCACCTGTTTGACCCCCTGACCATCAGTAACACCAACAGCTGCACCACCAGTCACCACTCTGTAAAGCTCCTGAAGTTTGCGGATGACCCCACCCTCATCGGACAAAACCTCTTGCCACAAGAACAGTTTCTTTCCTACAGCAGTAGGCCTCTTGAACATGCCCCTGGAGCCCAACTGACTATAGGCCGCTCCCGACATACACACACAACCATCAACTAGAGAAATCTAAGACCCCCAGTAAAAGAGGGGTTTCCACGATGTTGAAAAAGTCAGTTATTGTCACCTATATTGATAGTTATTGTATCAGTGTCACTCACGAATGAAAGAAAAACTAACTTTGTTGTGCCATGAAATGAAATAACTTTGGCAGTGTAAAGTTAATCTTCAGTCTCGCTAGCAATTGCTCAATTTCTATGACTATTCCTAGGAAGTTAGTACATACTAGTAAGCCTATTACTGGCTAATAAGCTGTTAAATCAGCCAGTGGAAAAAGCCATAGTTCATAGACGCTATTTGTGGTGGAGGTAAACTTAATAAGAAATGTTAGTCAGTTTAACACAATGCTGAATGGTGTCTAGCGACTGGTGAAACGTGTGGCGCCGTGGTGTAGTGGTTAATGACAGTGCCTCTCTTATGGGAGACCTGAGTTTGAATCCAGTGAGGGCAACAATGTTTATTAATTTTAATTGCGGGCCGGCTGAACTAGGCTTGCCTGGTTCCTTTTCTGGTTTAATTTAAAAAATACCATCCCCCAAATCTCTACAGTCTATTTTGGTACTTTTTCAGGCTAATTGTTTTTTGTACCTCGTAAACTCATCTCTGTGGTCTTCTGTGGTTGGTAATGGCTAACACTGGAGAGTGTTCCTGATTTGTTGGACAGTTCTTTGTTGTTTCTTCAATCATCAGCTGAGCTCCTTAGACTTGCCCATCATAGCATTTTGTGGTTGAGTCTAATGTGTATCAAACGAGCCCTATTTAAATGGGCTCAGAGAAGTCACCAGCTGTAGTCAATCATAATCACTCGTGAGAAGTTAAAGAGGTCATGTCACAAAGCAAATTTGATTGATACAACTTTCTACATCACCACAATTGATCATTGAAGTTGCTTTTGGTCACAGAAAACCCATAATAAAGTCATAAAAGAACCAAATTTCATGACTGTTGTTTGTGACAAAGTATGTGCTCCAATGATACCATCACAGAAAAATGTGTTGTAGTAGTTATTGGAAACTCAAACTGCCATGACATACATGTTCTTTACAAGTGTATGTAAACTTTTGACCAGAACTGTATATTCCATAAATATCAATGACATGGAAGGTTTGTGATGTCTACTAAATTGGCAAATTTCCCGCCAGGTGACATAGTAATGAAATAGGAATCTCCAGGAGATTTTTTTCCCTTGCATCGCAAGGGAAAACATTAGATATGATTTCGACAAATCTCTTGCCAGACCAACAAGAGTGACACGATGTCCGCCAAGAAGATGGGAACTTGTAGTGTTACGTACTGTGAGGAGGTGCAATTCATTGTTTTTTGCAGAACTACTGCAGGTTTTTTCATTGGGGTTGCAGTTTTTTTGTTTTCATGGATGTCATTTTGTTGCAAATTTTCAGCTCACTCTATATGACTTCACATGCAAGAAATATGTAAAAATGGACATACAAATGTGAATTTTCTGTTTACATGTAATACATTGCTACAAAAATAAATGTACTCTATACATACAAATGTGCATACCCTTTCTCTGTGTACTGGAGTATTGTACAGTATCGACTTTTCCCAGTAGACCTTTACCTACTGTTGAAATTGTTATCTAAAAAGCTCAGTGTGATACACAACAGCATTCTGCTAGAAAAAACTGACATTCCTGTATAGTACAGTAAGGAGTCAGTGTCAACAAAAAAGTTGAACAAAAATTTGGATAAAACAAACATTTCCAGGGTGGACTGCCATGGTGAAAAAACATCTAAACATTTTGACCAGTACGGCTCACACAATGACAAAATAACATTTAATTTTGGTGGAATTGGCCAACTTACTGACCAAAAAACTATGCTTTGAAGCATGAATTAAATGTTTTGGGTGAGTTACTACATTTTGCAGACATGCCATAGAGTTGTGATGTCCCATGAAACAGTGTCACGGGTGGTGGAGAGGTAGGAACCAGGCGCAGGCAGAGTGGCAGTCGATGTTTTGAATTTTAATTGAAAATGAACACAGAGCACTTAAACAACGAACGAAATGAAAAGCAAAGGTACTAACAAAACGAAACACTCACCACGTACATGAACAAACGGAGACATGGAACAATGACCGACAAATGAGGGGAGCAGAGGAGAAACATTTAAACACATGATGACTTAATTGGGACCTGGTGTTAGTGACAATTGGAGACAAGACAAATGAAGGAGTCCGGGGTGAGTTCATGAACCATGGAAAAGCTGGAGATGACGGAGTTGTCATCAACAGTTGTGACAATTGTACTTACAGTTTAGAGAATGTTATGACTGTTTCGAAAAATGAGCCAAAGCAATTGAGAAACTGTAAATGAAAAAGGCTGGAATACAGAGCCATAAAAACAAAAGCAATTGTCACTACTGTTGAAGTGTATGAATGTATGCTTATGTTTAGTTTACAACAGACCATCTGTTTATCCGTACACAGGAAATCATGTTCAGTCAAAGTGTGACAGTAATCAGCCAATGGGCTTACAGTACTGTGTTGTGTATTCTGTCCTGCGATGTCTATAAAGTAGAGGACGACTGGAAGTTTCTTTGAGATTGAGGTGAGATCGAGTTTGTAAGACCGAGTATTGAGTCTGTAATATCATGAACAATAGACTATCAAATGCTGCAATAAATAATTGAATTACTCTCTCCCTTGACAACCGGGTACGCAATCATTATTTCAACCAATATACAAAATGGCTGATTTCTAACAGCATGGTGCCGTGACCCGGATGGATAATCTTAGCGATTCTACTGAAGACCTACTGTTTCGTTAGAACTTCTAAGCTAACTGGCTAACCGAAAGAGTTCTTGGCTTTGGATGCAGATAAACAGTGAGTTGCAAAGTTACGCCATATAACGGACCGTTGTCAAAATTGCAAAAGTAGTTGAACAAGCCCTAGTTAATTCCCCTGTCTAGACCACAATTTTTATCATGTGGAACCTTTCTGTGTGGGTAAGGAAAGTCCACTCTGGTTGAGTAGAGCGTAGACCGGTGTGTAAAAGCTTAATTGTTATTCGTACGAGTTAAGACCTAGTAATTCCCATGCCTAGGCTACGTAAAGTTATTACGTGGGTGAATCTCTCTTTGAGCTATAATGAGAGTCCGCACTAGTTGAGTAGTGTGCAGAAGCTTAACATTGTTATTCGTGCGAGATCATAATGTGATATTGTGTTTTCGGCCGTTATACAGTGACTTGTACAAGTAAAATATAATGCAGTCCAGTTGTACAAATACGACAGAAGGAGGACTGCAGCCTCTGATGCACATGCGCACGTTTAAATATCATGGCGCGAATAGGACACCATCAAGAACGAAAAGGATCATTAACAACGATGCCTGAAATCAAAATGCACAGAAAGAAAAATAAAGTTTTCTGGCTAAACAAGAAGGATTCAGAGGAAGTTGTATATGGAGGACGGATGGAGAGTGTGATACACATGAAGAGCAAAGACAAAAGAAAGTCAAGATGGCCAAGAGAGGACAATAGTCGAAAGGTGGGAAAGGAGACAATCAAAATGGACGAAGATGCATTTTATTTGTCCACCTGGCCGAACGACAGCAGTCACAAGATAGAGTCTCTGTCATGGGACCCCGGAATCATGGACGATACAAGGAACTGACTTGAGCTTTCATAATCATTGATTAAGAGTTCTGAAATGTTTATTTCCAAAAATGTGTCGTACCAAAACATTAAGTGAAGCTGGAACTTATCAAGGAAACCTGATCACTTTCCTCATTAATAGCCAGGTTTATTTAATTGAATATTACATGTACTTTGAAAAGCACTTTGATGGTATATAGCATGTTTTAATAGGCATTCAAGAGAGAGCCTGTTTTGTCCTGACATGCTTGAACATGTTTTAATAGGTATTCAAGAAATATCCTGTTTTGTTGTGCTTTGTTGCGTTAGATGTCATTAAGAGTCAAACGCCTTTACTGCGTTGATATTTTATTTCGTAAGGCCTCCACTAACGGGGGTCTCACAACAATGTGGTTAGGCCTCTACCAGGCCCACCACATGGTAGTGCTGCCACCTGCTGAGCTGTTAGCTAGTACAAGTGGGTAAATCTAAACCGAGTGATAAATTGGTACAATTGGTACAATGATACAACGATCATTTTCTAATCTGGTAATATAGTCTCATGGTTTTCTTACAAAAGGTTAATATGTTGTTGGTAAATGTATTTGTTAAGAAAGATATGCTGTGTCCCATGAGGACTGAATTTGAATACAACATATTCATAGTCTACAAAAGAGGGTGAAACAGCCAAAGCGAGTTTATTCCCCACAAAATTAGATGACTTATTTTAAATGCTGAACTGAGTTTGGTTAAATAATACAGTTTCTTTTTGTTTGTGTTCACCAATGATAACTGAGAATACTTGTTTTAAAGCTGACACAGGATACTCGTTAATGGAGTTTAAATTCTAAAATGGTAAATTGACAAATGAATAATTAGAGTACATTGATGTGTTTAAGGTCTAAACTGAATTACAGGTAGTCGTCAACTTACGACTGGGATATGTTCCGACCTACCGGTCGAAAGTCAATTTGGTCCTAAGTCGGCCAAGGAATAATAACTTAGTATAGAAGTCCCCCATAGCTATGTTTGCATTTTCTCTTACTACGCTCGCTCAGCTCCGTTTTCTAAGATTCGTTACAGTACCATACTCTCAAGTTTTATACAGCAATAAGGGTATACATTGCTTTACAGTATTTATTATTAAATAATTTATTTTAGTTTTACTTCGGTCGCGGACAGTTGTAAGTCCACGCGGATGTAAGTCGCATAGGTTGTAAGTCGACGACTACCTGTACTCATTATTGTACCTTGCTTTTGATGACATCATACACCTCCGTTTTCTGTCAACATCACCATTCTTATGAGTTTTCTTAATTTCCACCTTAATGTTGAGTTGTTGTGTATATATGACTAGCACATTTTTACAAACTGCAACAATATTAGATGGGTAGGAAAATAAATCTGAATCTTCAGT
Source organism: Esox masquinongy (assembly GCA_016801175.1). Taxonomy (NCBI): domain Eukaryota; kingdom Metazoa; phylum Chordata; class Actinopteri; order Esociformes; family Esocidae; genus Esox; species Esox masquinongy. The sequence continues at coordinate 37,346 of JACXGI010004448.1, read as the reverse complement.
TAACCAAGGATATCGGCTAAGTTGAAAGAATAACATATCTTGCTACAGACAGTCTGGGGACCATGACAGATTTTTAATGTGTGGAAACTTACATTTCATATACATTAAACAATGCATTTGGCCTTTATTTCTGGCTCACCGTAACGAAATAGGAATCGCCAGGTACACATGCCATTGAGTTGTGATTGAGAAAAACTGTAATGATCGACATTATGACGGCTATCATGGAATGTTTGGATAGTGAATCCTTCCCTATTAACGTTTGAATTGTTCCCTATTACAGTTTTTCTCAATCACTTTTTGCCAAATTTTTTGAAACAGTCTTAACATTCTCTAAACTCTAAGTATAATGGTCACAACTGTTTCATGAGACATCACAACTCTATGGCATGTCTGCAAAATGTAGTAACTCACCCAAAACATTTAATTTATGTTTCAAAACCTAGTTATTGTGTCAGTAAATTGGCCAGTGCCACCAAAATGAAAAGTTTTTTTCTCATCATGTGAGCCATACTGGTCAAAATGTTTAGATGTTTTTTCACCGTGGCAGTCAACCCTGGAAATGTTATATATAAATTTCAGTTTTGTTCTACTTTTCTGTCTAGCTGAATGCTGATGTTTATCACACTGAGCTTTTTAGATAACACTTTCAACAGTGGTAAAAGTTTACTGGGAACAGTGAATACTGTACAATTCTGTAGTACACAGAAAAAGGATATGCCCATTTTTATGTAAACAGCAAATTTAGCAATGTGTTAACCTGAAAATTCATTTTTGCATGTCAATTTTTACATATTTCTTACATATAAGGTCTTATATAGTGAGCTGAAAATTTGCCAAAAAATGACATCCATGAAAACAAAAAAACTGCAACAATGAAAACTCCTGGGGTAGCTATGTAAAAAAAACAATGAATTGCACCTCCTCATGGTACGTAACATTACAAGTTCCCATCTTCTTGGTGGACATCCTGCCGCTCTTCTTGGTCTGGCAAGTGATTTTTGTCAACATCACATCTGATGTTTTCCCTTGCGATGCACTGGGGGGGAAATCTCCTGGCGATTCCTATTTCATTACTATGTCACCAGGCAGGTAATTTGCAAATATTGCAGTTATCACAAACATTTCATGTCATGGATATTTATGGAATATACATGTATGTCTGAGAGATTTTGATAATTTAATGGATAATTTTGCAAATGTTGGCTCAAACAATGAAAGAATGTTTAGAAGTTGTGAAGAGTATGAAAATTTCGGTTAGAATCAACTCATCAGTTCTGATCAGCAAGCCATGTGCATGCAGGTATTGTGCCTATTGTAAACAATTGTACTTATTCTTTTGCACACGTGCCAAAACACGTGCAATTTGCTTAAATGAATGAGAAATGCTAATCTGGTATGAGCAAGAAACTAATTGTTCAGAGATTTGAACTTATTGTTTTGAAAAAAATTATTCTCATTCGAGAAATGAGCCAAAACGACCGAGAAAAACTGTAAAGGTAGAATCTTTCCCTATTTAAAAGGTAGAATTTTTCACAGGTACAACAGGAAATGCATGAGTCTTTTGTATTATATTGCAGATTTTTGACTTTGCAGTTTGTTTGTTTTTTACCTCACTGTTCCAATTGGTCAAAGACATGAACCATTGACGTACGGTACATTAAAGTAATTTCAGAGACACTCTTATCCTGAGTGACATACAGTAGTGAATACAAGCATTTTCATACCTTCCTTTTTAATCAGTTTTGGGATGAATTACCTAAATACTTGACAGGAGACTGAAAGTTGGTCACAAGAGGCTCTTCCATTTAAAACTGAATAACCCTTAAGAACACACCAAAATTCACAAATAAATTGTTTACTGGCTACAAGATCAACATTTAGCAATGGCCATCACAGTATATGGCCTTGAAACGTATTGAAAACATGTGGTTTGAATTAGGTTATTCCACAAGCACGGATTTATTTTGGCATGTTGGCATGAGGGCCAGATTGGACACAGTTTTTTCCTTTGATTTGTTGTGACTTTGTCAAGGAACCTTGGTATTTGAGTAGCAATGAGTCACAAGGGCAATGAGCTCATGTCACAGCTGATGGGACACCAGATAATGTCAAAGCTTACTTTGGTCATACCCCCATTGTCCTTCAGTGACCTCACACAAGCGGGAAAGCGCACATGTACTGTATATAAACAATCACACACACACACTATCCAGTGCCATATGCCAATATTCCAGTAGGAGGAACCCTATTGTAATTGTCGGTATTATTATTATTAGGGGTCCTTCGGGAGGAGAAACCCTATTGTTATTGTCGGTATTATTATTATATATTATATTCCCGTATCGCTCGACACATTCACTAAATTTGTAACGAGTTCTAAACCCACAAATTGTCAGCTAGACACGATTCCAACAAAATTACTTGAGGAGCTATTTCCTGTGCTAGGTCAGCCAATGTTGAACATAATAAATTGCTCCCTTCCCTCCGGATGTGTACCAAACTGACTAAAAATAGCGGAAATTAAGCCTCTTCTAAAAAAATCTAATCTGGATCCTGACATATTAATATCAAACCTCCCGTTCCTCTCAAAAAATTTAGAAAAATGTGTTTCCCAACAACTGAATGCCTTCCTGAAGACAAATAACATTTATGAAATGCTCCAGTCCGGTTTCAGACCCCATCATAGTACTGAGACTGCACTCGTGAAGGTAACAAATGACCTTCTAATGGCCTCAGACAAAGGTTCCGCATCCGTCCTGTTGCTTCTTGATCTTAGTGTTGCTTTTGACACTATTGATCACTCCCTTCTCTTAGAGAGACTGGAAACCCATATTGGGCTACGTGGACATGATCTAGCCTGGTTTAAATATTATTTATCTGAAAGATATCAGTTTGTATGTGTGGATGGCATATCCTCTGACAAATCAAAGGTATGTTTTGGTGTTCCTCAAGGCTCGGTTCTGGGCCCATTATTGTTCTCACTATATATGCTGCCTCTGGGTGATGTAATCCGGAATCACAATGTCAATTTTCACTGTTATGCTGATGACACAGTTATATATTTCAAT
>JACXGI010004448.1:0-34175 GCA_016801175.1 Esox masquinongy | reverse complement strand
CAAGCTTTTTTGGCAGATCCCACTGTGAACCTCGACGGCTGCATGGTTGTATCCCAAAAAACTGTAAGAAACCTACACGTAACCTTAGATCGCAAGATGCAGGCCTTTTAATTGTACCTAGAATTTCTAAACAAACAGCCGGAGGCAGGGCCTTCTCTCATAGAGCTCCACTACTGTGGAATGATTTGCCAATTAAGGTTAGAAATGCAAACTCAGTGCAAACTTTCAAGTGTCTACTAAAGACTCATCTCTACAGCATGGTCTACGATTAAGTGTAGTCTGGCCCAGGGGCATGAAGGTGACCAGAAAGGCTTGATACTGTCCACCCTTGCTGTCTTGCCAGGTGGGCTCTCATCGCCACTGGGATGCCCTCCCTCCAGTGCCATTCGGGGGCGGAGTCACTGGCTTGTTGTTTTCTCTCTGTTGCGCACTTGTGCAATTGGCCTGTACTCTGCTGGCAATACTCGGCCCTCATTCAGGGTGGTTGCGGTTGGTGGGTGTCCCTTTGGTTGATGCTTGGCAATGTGGGTGGATTGATTTCCTGCCTGTTGGGCCCTGTCCGGGGCCTCCCCCGGATAGGGGCACAGTGTCACCGTTGGTGGGTGTCCCTTTGGTTGATGCTTGGCAATGTGGTTGGATTGATTTCCTGCCTGTTGGGCCCTGTCCGGAGCCTCCCCCGGATAGGGCCACAGTGTCACCGGACCCCCCTGTCTCAGCCCCAAGTCTTACTCTGCTATATTATTGTGCTGGGGGAGTAGGGTCAGTTCTCCTTCTCCACTATAAATCTTTGTAGATCTAAGGAATGCATTTTCTACATTTTCCCTGTCTCCTGCCGTTTTAAACTTAGGAGGACATGAGATCCCGGCCCACACCTGAGGAGTACCAGGCTTGAAAGACCCGTAGCTGTCCCAGTCCAAAGTACTCCTGGTTGTGTTGCAGATAAAGACGATACCTGACGATTTCAGCTGCCACTGTGCTGACACCTCCCCCTCCCCATGTTTTCCTTGTCCTTGTCCATCTGGTCATGCTTCCGACCTGGACTAAGTTTAAATAGACTCTGGACTCAGCCCACATGCATTTATTAATTATTACAATTTGTACTCTTAATATGTTCACCCGGCACAGCCAGAAGAGGACTGGTCACCACTCTGAGCCTGGGTCCTCTCTAGGTTTCTTCCTAAATTTCGGCCTCCTTAGGGAGTTTTTCCAAGCCACTGAAATTTAACACTACTGTTGTTTGCTCCTTGGGGTTTTAAGGCCGGGTGTTTTGTAAAAGCACTTTATGACAACTGCTGATGTAAAAAGGGCTTTATAAATAAATTTGATTGATTGATTTGATTGATATTAGGGATCCTCCGGTAGGAGGAACCCTATTGTTATTATCGGTATTATTATTAGGGGTCCTTCGGGAGGAGAAACCGTATTGTCAGGCTTTTACGGAAAAACGAGGAGCTGGAGACGAGGAGCTGCGTAAAAAGTCTTTCCTTTTAATAAGAAGCACAGACGTATGCTCACGAAAGTGAGACAATAACACACAAAGACTAGGGGAACAGAGGGAACATATATACTGGGCGGAATGACTGTGAATGAGGACCAAGTGCGCTAAACAAGACAACAGGTGAGATGAATTGATGAGATGGGCGGTGGTGTCAGAAGGCCGGTGACGTCGACCGCTGGAGCCTGTCTGCTGCAGGGGGAGGAGAGGCAGCAGAGGGCGCAGTCGTCACACGTATTGTTATTGTCGTTATTATTATTATTAGGGGTCCTCCGGTAGGAGAAACCCCATTGTTATTGTCGGTATTATTATTAGGGATCCTCCGGTAGGAGGAACCCTATTGTTATTAGGGTTCTCCGGTAGGAGAATGTATATTACAATGTGTAAACAGAAAATACAATTTACAAATGAATGTAACATCCACAAACAAATGTCTCATGATCTGCAAATACAAAACACGATCCACAAATATTTCACTACCCATAAATAAACTCCTTTCTACTTTTACCTCAAAGCAAGGATTTGAATATATGAAAAATGATTTGCGATTATCCCTCACACCTTTTAACAGTAAATATTTGCGGATCACATTATATTTGTGGATTGGTTCCTATTTGTTCGTAACATTTTGACTCAAGTTTTGCGATGTTTTATATTACATAAAAATATACCATTGCACAAATTCTTCAAACAAATACATCATGATCTCTAAATAGGAAACACAGTCCACAAATGTAATTCAGAATCTTCTAACAAACACGTTTAAAATTCACAAACAAATACTTTACGATTTGTAAATATGAAACACGATCCGCAATCGTAATTCACAATATGCAAACTATTTTCATCAGGTGAAGAGGTATTTGTGAGTGAAATTTCTGTCAGATTCCCACACATGCACCGTACCTGTATGATGTGCCATTGCTGAGTGCTGGGGGGCAGTGGATCAAACCACTGTGAGGCAAAGGGCGGGGATGTCGCAATTTTTTTAAACTTAAACCCCCTATTAAGTGTCTATATTCAGCATGAGTGCTTTCATTGCATCTTATTACTATTATTGAAATTACATAGTTATGTTTTCATTTATGTATTTGGGGGGACAAATCATAGTTTTTCCCAGGATAGGGGGTTCATGTCCCCCTGTCCCCCCCGGGATTTCCGCCAATGTCCATCTTAAATAAATGTGCCAGCTTCATTTGGACCACCACATGACCTAACTGATTTTGATTTATTTATAAACCATACTGATTGTAGAATACCCGTGTGGTTACATTGTTTAAAATACAATCTAATGACATTTACAGCACGCAGGGTTTACAGTATAGAAGGCTATATACAAGATATACCAGAGTTAAGGGCTGTTAGGCACTCTGCAAAGTATTGGCATACAAAGGTCTATGGTCTGATAAACCACAGCTCTGTCTTTTTTCCATACCACCTGTTGATACTGTGATAAGTTTCATATGACACATCTGTTCTATACTATTGTATATATTTTCTATAACCTCTGTATACGCAGTTTGTGCTCTGAATGTTGATAAAACTGTAAATATAGTATTCAAGTTATTTTCTTGTCTGTGTCAATTTCGTTCGTACCCCTTATCACTTCATGTGAAATTAAAAGCCTGAATAAATTTGTAATAGTTTTGTTTTGCCCATGTTTGCTTAATTGATAACGTAAAAAACTCGAACTAAAGTCAGAAAAGTGTTTGATATGCTGTGGCTTTTTGTCATATTTTTTTATAATTTATATTTAGATTTTAGATTTTTTTGAAATATACGTATTTCATGCTCATTCTACCCATGATGTACATTTTGATTGCATGTGGTTAATAAAACCACGCTGTATAATGGTTCAAATGAGCTAAAACTTTTGTCATCACACTGATGCTGATGCTGTGTATAATCAAGAAGTCTAAGGTAAGGTTAGGAAAATAATGTGTACATTCTTTCTCTATTGTCTCTGGCCATTCATTTCCTGGCTACTTCTGAAGATATTGTGGTAGCATGCTACCTTTTACCTTTCATTTCTGTCACAGTAACATTTAGAGAAAAAAGATGAATGACGAAAATTATTTTCACTGACAGGACAGTAGACTAATATGTTCCAATTTGGCACCAAATGAGTGGTGCACACACACACACGTACCCAGAGAAGTAGTACCACTCCTGGCCATCAGGTCATCAGCTAACAAAGGTGAATCTGTAGACCATTTATCCAAGCCCATGCTGGTCTCTCCATTATAGACAGAATAGCAGCTGACTGCTTCTTCCCTAAATAGTTATTTGCATAGTTTGGAGCTGTGCATTGGGTCATTGTCCTGTTGTAGGAGGAAACTGGCTCCATGGAGTGAAAATGGAGTGATAACCTTCCTCTTACAAATCTCTTATTAGACTATCACAAAAGCACCCCCAGACCTTCACATTGCCTCCACCATGCTTAACATCTAACACTTAACATCATGCACTCCTGAAGCATCTTTTCATTTGGTCTGCGTCTCACGAATGTTCTTCTTTCTGATCCGAACACCTCAAACTTAGATTGGTCTGTCCATAACACTTCCAATGTAAATATTCCAAGGGAATATTGAAGGGAATAGTACATAGTGTTATACGAGATCTTCAGTTTCTTGGCAATTTCTCGCATGGAATAGCCTTAATTTCTCAGAACAACAAATGGCAAAAGGGTTTTCTAATGATCAATTTGTCTTTTAAAATGATAAACTTGGATTAGCCATTGGAACACAGGTCTGATTGTTGCTGATCATGGGCCTTTGTACGCCTATTTACATATTTCATTAAAAATCAGCTGTTTCCAGCTACAATAGTCATTTACAACATAAACAATTTTACACTGTATTTCTGATCAATTTGATGTTATTTTAATGGACAAAATATTTTCTTTTCTTTTGAAAACAAAGAAATTTCTCAATGATCCCAAACTTTTGAATGGTAGTGTAATCACCTGTGAATTCAACTTGATTGAACTTGCAGGTGCCTAAACCTATCACAAGCAGTTGCTAGAGCAAGTCAGCAAGGCACACCTAATCTAAGCCCCCAGTTAAACGTCAGCTTCTGCCTTAAGTTTTGTCTTCAGCAAGTGAAATGCATGCTCGATCAGGTGATTGACTTGGCCATTGCAGAATATTTCACTTCTTTGCCTGGGTTGCTTTCGCAGTATGTTTTGGGTCATTATCCATCTGTAAAGTGAAGCGCCATCCAATCAACTTCGCTGAATTTGGCTGAATCTGAGCAGACAGTATATCCCTATTGTCACACCTGTGCCATCTGCCTCCATTGCTCCCCCTGCAGGAGGCAGGCTTCGGCGCTCCACGTCACCGGCCTTCTGACACCACCGCCCATTTCATCAACTCATCATACCTGTTGTCTCGTTTAGCACACCTGATCCTCATCCAGTCATCTCCCCCAGTATATATGTTCCCTCTGCTCCCTTTGTCTTTGTTGTGTTATTGTCTCGCCGTTACGAGCACAGTGCAGCTCAAATAAATGAATCTATCGAACCAAACGACCCCGCAGTTCGCTCCTCTCTTTTCAGACACACGAGCTGTCACCTATACACTTCTGAATTCATCTGGCTGCTTCTATCACATCATCAATAAACACTAGTGACCCAGTGCCACTGAAAGCCATGCATGCCTATGCCATCACACTGCCTCCACCGTGTTTTAAAGATGGTGTGGTATGCTTTGGATCATGAGCTGTTCCAAGCCTTCTCCATACTTTTTTCTTCCCATCATTCTGGTACAGGTTGATCTTAGTTTCATCTGTCCAAAGAATGCTGTTGCAGAACTGAGCTGGCTTTTTTAGATGTTTTTTTGGCAAAGTCTTATCTGTCCTTTCTATTCTTGAGGGTTACGAATGGTTTGCACCTTGTGGTGAACCCTCTGTATATGCTCTTATGAAGTCTTCTCTATATGGTTGATATGGATAATGTTATGCCTACCTCCTGGAGTGTTCTTCACTTGGCTGGATGTTGTGAAGTGATTTTTCTTTACCATAGAAAGAATCCTACGATCATCCACCACTTTTGTCTTCTGTGGACATCCTTTGTGTTGCAAAGGTCACCAGTGCATTCTTTTTTTCTCAGAATGTACTAAACTGTTGATTTGGCCACTCCTAATGTTCCTGCTATCTCTTTGATGGAATTTCTTTTTTGAAGACTAAGGATGGCCTGTTTCACTTGCATTGAGCGCTCCTTTGACCACATGTTGTGGGTTCACAGCAACAGTTTCCAAATGCGAATTCCACACCTGGAATCAACTCCAGACCTTTTACCTGCTTAATTGATGAAGAAATAACGAAGGAATAGCCCACAACTGTCCATGAAACAGCTTTTGAGTCAATAGTCCAATTACTTTTGGTCCCTTAAAAAAGTGGGGGCTACATATTAAAGAGCTGTAATTCCTAAACCCTTCCTCCAATTTGGATGTGAATACCCTCAAATTAAAGCTGAGGGACTGCACTTTAAGCCCATATTCATTATTTATTTATTTATACTGTAACTAGAAAATATTTTAATTAAAAGCCAAAATAACAAAACTTGTGTCAGTGTCCAATTACAGTTGTGCTCATAAGTTTGCATACTCTGGCAGAAATTGTGAAATTTTGGCATTGATTTTGAAAATTTGACTGATCATGCAAAAAAATGTATTTTATTTAAGGATAGTGATCATATGAAGCCATTTATTATCACTTAGTTATTTGGCTCCTTTTTAAATCATAAAGATAACAGAAATCACCCAAATGGCCCTGATCAAAAGTTTACGTACCCTTGAATGTTTGGCCTTGTTTCAGACACACAAGGTGACACACACAGGTGAAAATGGCAATTAAAAGTCAATTTCCCACACCTGTGGCTTTTTAAAATCGCAATTAGTGTCTGTGTATAAATAGTTAGTGGGTTTGTTAGCTCTCATGTGGATGCACTGAGCAGGCTAGATACTGAGCCATGGGGAGCAAAAAAGAACTGTCAAAACACCTGCATAACAAGGTAATGGAACTTTATAAAGATGGAAAAGGATATAAAAAGATATCCAAAGCCTTGCAAATGCCAGTCAGTACTGTTCAATCACTTATTAAGAAGTGGAAAATTCTGGGATGTCTTGATTCCAAGCCAAGGTCAGGTAGACCAAGAAAGTTTTCAGCCAAAATTGCCAGAAGAATTGTTCGGGATACAAAGAAAAATCCACTGGTAACCTCAGGAGAAACACAGGCTGCTCTCGAAAAAGACGGTGTGGTTGTTTCAAGGAGCACAATACGACGATACTTGAACAAAAATGAGCTGCATGGTTGAGTTGCCAGAAAGAAGCCTTTACTGTGCCAATGCCACAAAATATGCTTGGGCTTTGAAGTCCAAGTCGAAGTGTGATGGACTGAGATTGCTTCTGTTTAAAGCACTGTGAAGCCAGATAGTCATGAGCAACTGAGAAGTGGGAAAGTTTCGACCTCTGAGTGGGAGAATACCGGAAAATACACGTAAAAGCTTATGAGAGCTCTGTGAAGTAATGTTAGGTTTGACATCACCAGACATGGCAGCGTTTGTGGTGAAAATTATTCGTAAAAAACTAAAATTACTTGCTCCACGAACAAATAAGTCATGACATTTGTTTATTTAGGTCGTACTCATTAGCGCAGGTGATTGTGACGTTAAAGGAAACTTTGCAGTTTACGTTTGTGTAACTGAGGTAATGTTAGCCTTCTGGCTAGCTAGCCTTAACGTTACTTAACTGTCAATACCGTTGCCTGTTTGTTGGCATCATGTGAAGGCTCTCAACTAAAATTCCAGAATCTATAAAAAGTTTGAAGGAGGAGTAGATGTAATTTCAAGGATTAAAACATGATAATTAAACTTTTTATGTGGAAAAAACACATTTACAAGTTATTATTCATAGTATGATATTAAGAAAGTGTATAATGTAAATTTTTATGTGGTTCGTGTTATTTTGCCGGACCGCGTAATCGGAGCCGGCCTAGAAGAGCGAATGTCTCTTACTGACCGACTGAGTGCCTGACTGAGTGCCTGACTGACTGTCTACCCCTTGTCGAGTAGCGTAGTGCTTTGAGCTGTGGACTACAGAGCAACAGATCCCGCGTTCGACTCCTGTCACAGTCAAAAAACAATAGGATAGACAAACACCTCGCTGGTTACACGATTCTCTCGTCTTTTCACTTGACGAAAAAGTCAGTTATCGTCACCTATATTGATAGATACTGTATCAATGTCATTCACAAATGGCTAATTAGCTGTTAAAACGGACAGTGGCAAAAGAGGATTTGTTCAGGATAGACAAAAACTTTGCTGGCCACACAATTCTCTCGTCTTTTCGCTTGACGAAAAAGTCAGTTATCGTCCCCTATATTGATAGTTATTGTATCAATGTCATTCACGAATGGCTAATAAGCTGTTAAAACGGCCAGTGGTAAAAGCCATACAGGTCATAGATGCTATAAGTGGTGGAGGTAAACTTAAACTGACTGACATTTCTTATTAACACAATGCCTAATGGTCTCTAGCGACATATACAAACTCTGAGAAAATGACAAAATTATTATAATGTTGAAATGCTATACCAACTCTCAGCAGATGTATAACTCCGTGGAGTAGTGGTTAAAGACTCAGACTCTTATGTGGGAGAATCCAGGGAAGGATTACTGCGGGCCGGCTGAACTAGGCTTGCCTGGTTTCTTGTTCTTATCAGCAATTCAAGTTGTTTATTTGTCAGCTCCAAATCCTCCTATTTCACTCAATGACTTTTGTGCCCTGGCATATGGCCTTTGTGCCATAAACATTTTTGTGACACCGAAGGCCAAATAGCCTTGCCCCTAAAATGATGAAATTCCAAGCCTGGTTGCATCTCCTCTTCTTTTAACAATGCTCTTTAAGCGTTTGGGAACTGAGGAGACCAATTTCTGAAGTTTTGAAAGTGAAATGTTTTCTCATTCATGCTTGATATAGGATTTCAGCTGCTCAACAATTTGGCGTCTCCTTTGTCATATTTTTCGTTTCATATTGTGCCAAATGACTTCAAAGGTCTGGACTGAAGACAGGCCAGTTTAGCACCTGGACTCTTACTTACGGAGCCATGCTGTTCTAATACGTGCAGAATGTGGTTTGCCATTGTCTTGCTGAAATATGCAAGGTCTTCCCTGAAAAAGACGTCACCTGGATGGCAGCATATGTTACTCCAAAACCTATATTGTTCATTGTATATATTGTTCAGCATTAATGGTGCCCTCACAAATGTGCAAGTCACCCATGCCATGTGCACTAACGCATCCCGATACCAACACAGATGCTGGCATTTGAACTGTGCACTAATAACAAGCCAGATGGTCCCTTTCCTCTTTAGTCCGGTGGACACAGCGTCCATGATTCCAAAAAGAATTTCAAATTTTGATTTGTCAGACCACAGGACAATTTTCCACTTTGCCTCAGTCCATCTTAAATGAGCTTGGGCCCAGAGAAGGTGGCAGCATTTCTGGATCTTGTTTATACATGGTTTCTTCTTTGCATGGTAGTGTTAACTTGCATTTGTAGCTGCAGCGACGTACTGTGTTCACAGACAATGGTTTTCAGAAGTGTTCCTGATCCCATTCAGTGATGTCCACAACAGAATCATGTCTGCTTTTATGCAGTGCCTGTGGGCCCAAAGATCACGGCCATTCAATATTGGTTTCCAGCCTTGTGCCTTGCATATAGAGATTTCTCCTGATTCTCTGAATCTTTTAATATCATGTACCGTAGATGATGAGAACTCTTTGCAATTTTACACTATTTGCCTGCGCAGTCTTTAACAGATTGGTGAACCCCTCCCCATCTTTACTTCAGAAAGATTCATCCTCTCTGGGATGCTCTTTTTATACCAAATCATGTAACTCACCTGCTGCCAATTAACCTAATTAGTTGTGAGATGTCCACCAGGTTTTTTTTTTATCATTACACAACTTTTCCAGTCTTTTGTTGCCCTGTCCCAGCTTTTTTGAATTGTGTTGCTGGCATCAAATTCAAAATGGGCATATATTTTTCAAGAAACAATAACTTTTCTCAGTTTCAACATGTGATGTTTTCTTTGTACTATTTTCTATTTGACAAAGGGTTTAAATAATTTGCACATCATTGCATTCTGTTTTTCTTTACATTTTACACAGCGTCCCAACATTTTAGGAAACAGGGTTATATATCTCTGTGGGTAGGCCTTTGCTCAGACAGTAGCATCTATCTTAAGGGAGAAATTAATCTTTGACAGAAACAGATGTTAGACAGACACACTAACATTCTGCTGCCTGGCTGGAACAGCTGTAAAAAGGGGTCAACCTCCATTGTTAACCGACTCCTTGCTATCAAAATAGCGAGACAATATAATGTTCATTTCTGGGGCTTATGGTAACCTAGCAGGCTAATCCACTGCCTCTGGTGCACACATACCGGGTTCAATAACAGCCCACTGATATTTCAGCTAAAATTCTCTCCATCCAATAAGCATAAAATTCCCAAGTGCTATATAGAAGAAAATATATACTGTTTAAATATTGAATGGAAAAAAGTACAACTACAGGAAATTAAATATAATATCATACCATGATTCACATGATGATTGGTTACAGAAGTGTTATTAGTAGCGTCCCAAAATTTCTGCAAAATTACAAAGGTAAATTCTGAGCACCAGATATGCTGAGATTCAGATGGTTCACTTTAAAATGTTTGCCAAACAAAACCCAAAATGAAAAATTGGAGTGTTAGCATCATTCGGTTTCCAAGAAATTGCCTCTGACATCCACCGGCTTATAATTGTATGAAGATGATGATGATGTTGACAACTCTGGCAGTCTGAATTACAGAGTTAATGTTACTGGCAGCTCATATCTACATTTTGCTAGGGTGTCTACAGCGTTTCTCAACATTTTTTAAACATCCTGAAGTGATATGTATAGTCTCCATTTTCATGTCAAAAATAATGAAACAACACTGAAAAGACCTCTATAAACAAGAAAGAGACTATGAGAGAGATAGGCTTAAGGGCTGGAATGGCCATCTGGCATTTTGGGCAAATTTGGGGTTTGGCGGAAAGTAATCATTCTTTGGCTTATAATGGGAGCCTAACATAAATAAATTGTCCAGCGTGGGGGCTTCAAGGGAGGGAACGGTGTTAAAATGCCAGGGCCAATATCTTGTCCAAGTCTGTCCTGGGAGAGGCTAAACATGCAGTCACAGTAGAATCCATGTCCATAAATATAAAAGTAATGCCACATCCAGACCCAAGAAGAGCTCGTGAAGAAACCATATCATTTCATAACCTATTAGCTATTCATTTAGATTTCGGCTGCAGCACTGTCTATTCATAGGGAGCTGTGGTAGGTAAAAGTACTATCAAACATAACTACAAATGCTAGTAGACCACTACGAGTACTATTAATAAGAGGCCAGCGTGTAGAGGGCATGCTGTTACTGTAATGTATTGTAGGACTGTGATGGCAGTGTAGAAGATCCTCAGTGCAACCCGCATTCTAGTGACAGTTTTGATAGCAGGAGCAGCTCTTGTTACCTTTGTTCATTGGCCTTTCAAAATTACATTAGATTCAATGCACACAAACCTGCCAAAAAGGCTCAAATTCAGTTTGATGGCTGCATAGTTTCAGTCACAATCTACACAAACGCTAATATTGCTAATATATAGGTCATTTTCAGTTTGAAATATTATAAACACACATGAATGATAAGGGAATTACACAGAAATCGGGTGTGCACATCAGATTTCGAATAAGGTCTTATAAAAACTTAGTACAGACCATTGTATCTGCGAAAGTAGTGCTTTATTCATGTTTAAAAATTCTAGACCTACAGTGGATATAAAAAGTCTACACACCCCTGTTAAAATGCCAGGTTCTTGTGATGTAAAAGAATGAGACGAGGATAAATCATGTCAGAAGTTTTTCCACCTTTAATGTGACCTATAACGTGAACAATTCAATTGAAAAACAACCTGAAATCTTTGAGGGGGAAAAATAAAAAACTCACAATAACCTGGTTGCATAAGTGTGCACACCCTTAAACTAATGCTTTGTTGAAGCACCTTTTGATTTTATTACAGCACTCAGTCTTTTTGGGTAGGAGTCTATTAGCATGGCACATCTTGACGTGGTAATATTTGCCCACTCTTCTTTGCAAAAACGCTCCAAATCTGTCAGATTGCGCGGACATCTCCTGTGCACAGCCCTCTTCAGATCACCCCACAGATGTTCAATTGGATTCAGGTCTGGGCTCTGGATGGGCCATTCCAAAACGTTAATCTTCTTCTGGTGAAGCCATGCTTTTGTGGATTTGGATGTGTGCTTTGTGTCGTTGTCGTGCTGAAAGGTGAACTTCATCTTCAGCTTTCTAACGGACGCCTGAAGGTTTTGTGCCAAAATTGCCTGGTATTTGGAACTGTTCATAATTCCCTCCACCCTGACCAAGGCCCCGGTTCGAGCTGAAGAAAAACAGCCCCAAAGCATGATGCTGCCACCACCATGCTTCAATGTGGGTATGGTGTTCTTTGGGTGATGTGCAGTGTTGTTTTTACGCCAAACATACCTTTTGGAATTATGGCCAAAAAGTTCAACCTTGGTTTCATCAGACCATAACACATTCCCACGTGCATTTGGGAGACTTGATTTTTGTTTTTGCAAACTTCAGCCGGGCTTGGAGCTTGGATGTTTTTCTTTGTAAGAAAAGGCTTCCGTCTTGCCAGCCTACCCCATAGCCCAATCATATGAAGAATACGGGAGATTGTTGTCACATGTAGCACACAGCCAGTACTTGCCAGAAATTCCTGCAGTTCCTTTAATGTTGCTGTAGGCCTCTTGGAAGCCTACCTGACCAGTTTTCTTCTCGTCTTTTCATCAACTTTGGAGGGACGTCCAGTTCTTGTTAATGAAATTCTTTTGTACCCTTCTCCTGACTGATATCTTTCAACAATGAGATCCCTCTGATGCTTTGGAAGCTCTCTGCGGACCATGGCTTTTGCTCTGAGATGCAACTAAGAACATGTCAGGAAAATCCTACTAGAACAGCTGAACTTTATTTGTGATTAATCAGGGTCAATTTAAATGATGGCAGGTGTGTAATGACTTCTATTTAACATGAGTTTGAATGTGATTGGTTAATTCTGAACACAGCCACATCCCCGGTCATAAGAGGGTGTGCACACTTATGCAACCAGGTTATTGTAAGTTTTTTATTTTTCATTTTTCCCCCTCGAAGATTTCAGTTTGTTTTTCAATTGAATTGTTCACATTATAGGTCACATTAAAAGTGGAAAAAGTTCTGACATGATTTATCTTTGTCTCATTCTTTTACATCACAAAAACCTGGCATTTTAACAGGGGTGTTTACACTTTTTATATCCACTGTATGTGAGAAGATGCCCTAGCCACTTGACCTCCTCCCTGTAGGCTGATTCGTCACTGTCACTGATCAGGCCTACCACCGTGGTGTTGTCTGACTTGTCAGTCATGTTGGAGCTATGTACAGGAACGCAGTCGTGGGTGAAGAGCGAGTACAGGAGGGGGCTCAGCACGCAGCCTTGTGGAACACCAGTGTTCAGTATCAGGGTGGAGGAGGTGAAGTTGTCTAACTTGACAGACTGGGGTCTGTTGGTTAGGAATTCCTAAGTCCAGGTACAGAGAGAAGGGCTGATCCCTAGGTCATGGAGTTTGTTGACCAGCCTAGAGGGGATGACCATGTTGAATGCTGAGCTGAAGTCTATGAATAGCATTCTCAAATAGGTGTTGGTTTTGCCCAGGTGGGTCAGGGCATCGTGTAAAGCTGTGGAGATCGCGTTCTCTGTAGCCCTGTTTGACTGGTAGGCAAACTGGTAGGGATCCAGTGTTGGGGGGAGGCATGACTTGAGATGGGCCAGAACTAGTCCTTGAAAGCACTTCATGATTGTGGGGGTGAGTGTGACAGGTCGAAAGTCATTCAGGCTAGACGCAGATGACTGCTTTAGCACTGGCATAATGGTTGCAGTCTTGAAGCACGTGGGGACCACCGTCTGGGCTAGTGACAGGTTGAAAATGTTAAGTAAAGACCTCGGCCAGCTCTCTAGCACATGCTCTGAGCACACACCCGGGGATGCTATCAGGACCAGCGGCCTTGTGTGCATTCACCCTGCCCAGTGCAGACAACACATCTGCGGTGGATAGGCTGACGGGGGGATGTCTGGGGGGAGTTCAGCTTTGATGGCTGGCTCTTTGTTGTCCCTGTCGAAGTGGGTGTAGATCCTGTTTAACTCATCGGTGATAGAGACGTCGCTGGCTGTGGTGGTGGGGTTATTTGGCCGATAGTCTGTGATGGCTTGGATGCCCTGCCGCATGTGTCGAGGATCAGAATTGTTGTTGTGCTCCTCAATCTGCAGTTTGTGGTCATTTTTAGTCATCTTGATGCCCCTTTTCAGGTTGGCCCTGGATGAGCTGTAGGCCTCCACAGTGCCGGATCTAAGCGCAGCGTCACAAGCATTTAGCAGTTGTTTGACATCACTGTTCATCCAAGACTTCTGTTTGGGGGAAGGTCTTTATTAGTTTATGGGTGGTGACGTTGTTGGTACAGGTGTTGATATAATCCAGAACAGAGGAGGCATATGTTTCAATGTCCATATGGGAGTCAAGAGTGGCTTGAGTGGCAAACAATCTCCAGTCTGTGTGTTGAAACTGGTGTTGTAGTGAGTCTGCTCCCTCTGGCCACACTTTGACAGTCCTCACTGATGGTTTCACCCGTTTAATGAGGGGTAAATACTTGGGGAGTAGGAACAATGAGAGGTGGTCAGACTGACCCAGGTGGGGGAGGGGAATGGCTTTGTAGGCCTCTGGAATGTTTGTGTACACCAGGTCCAGTGTATTGTCTCCTCTGGTGGGGCAGAAGAAATTTTGATGGAATTTGGGAAAAACAGTTTTCAGATTTAAGTGATTGAAATCACCTGCTACAATAAAGGCACCATCTGGCTGGGCAGTTTGCTGCTTGCTAATAGCAGCCTGTAGCTCTTCCATTGCTAGTTTAGCATTAGCATCCAGTGGTATGTAGGTTGCAGTAACAACAATAGATATAAATTCTTGAGGGAAGAAAAAAGGCCTGCACTTAATCATCAGGTATTCCAGATTGGTTGAGCAGTGACTCCTGGTTATGTTAGTGTCTGTACACCATGCTTTGTTTAAATGCACAGGCCACCTCCTCTGGTCTTACCGGAATCCACCCGCTATTCGGTCAGACCTGAAGACTCTCCAGCTCGGTTACATTGTTGGGTATGTTGTGGTGTAGCCACGTTTCTGAGAAAAACATGGCTACATTCCTTCCTGTCGGCAGTATAGTTGGTGTCTCCCGGGACGTCTTTACAATCTCAGGTGGAAGTTGGAAGTTGTCAAAAACTTTATCTGTGCATTGTGTTCCAATATCCAGGAGTTCATGTTGGCTATATATAATGTATGCTAGTCTGTACCGAGTGAATAAAGTAGAAACTATTAAGTAAATTATTGCTAATTTGCAAAAACTGGGTAGACGCTGGGCCTAACGATGTACACGCGCCACCATCTTAGCTATTATCTTCAGAGCTAGCCAAAGTGGTAGCTAATTCAGCTAATTTCGTCAGGTGGTTTTGAAAATGGCCAGCTACAAGCAGCCAGTAGCCTAGTAGCTAACGTTAGGTACGTAGCTACATTGTCATAGCTAGTACTGAAGTATAACGTTACTATACATTTAGCTAGGTACCTAGCTATTTAACTTATCAGTTTGGTCCACCGGGGCTTTACACACTATGCTAAATCTTTCCCACTACAAAAACGCTGGAGATGGAGCATTTTCTATTGGGGGCTGGAAGGTACCAGCATGTTCTGTTGGGGGCGTTTTTGTGATGCTAGTTTGAGCGGTGCGGGTGCGTTTGAGCCACAATATAAAAAATAAAAAAGCTATTTAGATGGCCCAATGATTACCTAAACTACTCAGTGCTTATTTTCTCACTTCAACAGAAACGTGTGAACTGTGTAAAACTTTAGCAACCAGGAAATGACCGAGGGATTTTGCTTGCCCCTGTCCGCCATAGCTTGTTAAAAAAAGAAATGTCTTAGTGACATTATTCAGGTGAAAGATCCTCAGTAAATGCAATAGCATAGCCAACTGGCAAGCCAGCAATCTATAGCTATCTACTTGCTATAACATACTCAAATTACATTTTTAAACAGTAGCGCTTCAGTCGGTACAGAGTGCACATAAAAACTAATTTAAGATCACTTACCCACCTATCTTAAGTTACACCAAATTCGCTAGCCATGACTCTGGTACTGCAGATAGATAGTTAGAAGCAACTTTTACAACGTCTGAAGCTAGCTAGCTATGTCAATATACAGGATTTAATTAATCTGGCCCAGGGTAACCACTAAGATATGGCCCATCACTTCATATTTTTTCCCTGAAATACATTTACAAATAAAAAATTATAATAATAATTGGCAGGCAGATGTTAAAATTTCAAATCATAGTCATGCTTGTTTGGGAGGCAAGCCGACACCAAAACAGGGAACATTAAACAAACCCCTGACTAAAAATGCATGGTATTTTGTACCTGTGTCGGCTCACTAAGCAGTTGGAGATCAATTGTTAGAACTGGATTTTGCGATTTCCAGCATTTAGTGGGTACCCTTGAAGGGGTTAGGTTTAGCCTAAAGTCACAATTGTGGTTAGGGTTAGAATTAAAGTTAGGAGTAAGGGGTAAAAGATTTTTGCGGTTAGGGATATGTTTAGGTTTAGGGGTTAGGATTTTGAATGAGTGTAATGTTTGGGTGCCCCTAAATGATAGCAACATGTAAATGTGTTTTTATATGAGCACTTGACTAGTGTTTGCAGGCTGTTTTCATTACCTCTCCTGTGATAGAAGCTCTTTGAACCTTATCTACCTTTGTGAGTGATAGGGGTTAAGTCCCCAAAAGACAATTCCCTCTTTTCACTCTTTGGCACAACACAGTCCCTCACCCCGTCTTTCTCTTTCAGTTTAACAAAAAAAAAAACTTCAAACTCATCTCCCTATATGAAGAGATCCTTCCCCAGTCTCACTAAATGCACAGATCTACTTCTCTCTCACATTCGCTCTCCTAAATCTTTACTAAAACACAAATCCCCTGTTCTCACTTGGAAGGTCTGAATTGCATCCTCTTTCTTTGTCTCTTTCTAAAAAGCATTGGATGAGAAAGCTCAGGATCTATCCCCTCTGACCTTCTCCTGGGGGTTTTGGGAAGGAGACAAGGAGAGAGGATGCATGGAGTATAAGAACTTGAATGTCCCACACTCTCCTTAATTTATAAACTCTACATCATCTTGTCTCTCCTCCCCTGTACAGGAACATGCGTCATGAATATTTATACATAGTGCAGACGATAAGCAATCACTGCCATAAGTTCCATAGTTGACCTTGGATACCAGTTCAGAGGGCATAACTTTCATCAACTGAGACTACATGGACTGTTGTATATTGTATATATATTGTATATATAATGTTTTTTTTAACTTTTATTTTATCAGGTACGTTGACTGAGAACATATTCTTATGACAGCAACACACTCAAAATCAGGGAAGAGTACCATAGAGAGTTCGAATTTGGAGGACAAGAGTTAAAGGAGGGAGGAGATGGTGAAAGGTTGACAACTGCGCGTGTGTGTCCACACACATGAAAGTGTGGGTGTGCATGTGTATGTATGTGCATTTGATTGTAAGGGGTGTGTGCACATTGAAAACAGGGATTGGTCAATAGTGAGTGACTGACCAGTGACATTGGGGGCCAGGCTAAGTGGGGCTAATGTGTGCACAATAGGGCTTTGGCCTAAAACTGAAAGAATAAACACATCAAAGGGTGACATGTTCAGGCTTGAGCAATGGGGACTTAAGTCCTATGAGGTGCTCCCCTATCACTAAGCCATCTGATTCATCATAGAGATTAATTTAGTCCAACAGTCAATTTAATAGTTACGTGGAATATGCATTATATTCTCAGATGGAAGAAATACTTGTTATCATGCACAACGTAACATTGGGCCTGCCTTAAAGTTGCTCTTTGTGAAAGGACAACAGTGGCACCAAGAGGCACTAGTGGAAAAGTACATGATAATCTGTGTTGCATCCATAGATAATGACAGATGCCTCTAGTAGCCAAAAGGCTGTTTAAAACGAGCAGTCCCAGCCTGAAAACCCAGGATTGAATATCATTCAATGTGCCGTAACATGCACGCTGTCTCTATCATTCTCTATAGGAACACAGGATCAGTGAAGAGGACAATAACATTGACACAGGTAAAAGTTAGTCTATCAGCCAATCTTCCACAACAAAGAGTAGACATGAATATGCCAGTCCTGTGTGTGCTCAAAATTTTAAACAAGTAATTTACATTGGATTTTATTTGCAGCAATTGTGGTGCGTATCATGATGACAACAACTAGCGTAGAGGTGCCTGGAGTAGTGAGTTGAATTTTGCCATATATCTACCAAATGGCCCATCTGGCAAAGGGAAGGCACTCTGTGTGAAAATGGTGTTGAGAAACTGTGATATGCACTCTAAAAGCATAAATCCCAAATTTATGTTTCAGTCAAGTCAATATAAGTTATACTGTTCAAATATAGTGGGCCTAATATTGATCAAATGGTCTGAGCTAGAAATTCATAGATTTAGTTCTTTATCAAATTTTTGTAATAGAAAAAAAACAAAATTTGATTCTAACTTCCCAAGTTACATAAGGAGACCATAAATGTACAGGCTCCTAGCACAGTTGTTTGGTTAGTGGAGTTTCTGTAGCACAACTAGTATAGCATTACTGCATCTCACCAATAACTGAAAAGTTGTTACATCAAATCCCTGCCCCAGCAAGGTAAACAAATCTTTTTATCAATCCTTAAATGTTTTTTGAGTTTGTTTCCACTTGCAATGCAGCTTCTCGAGACACAGTTTGAATTAATGAATTTGGACGATGTTAATGCTATTTCCAGGCTGGGAATCCATGGGTCTTCAAGAACAACTCAGTGAACAGTTTTATTTTAGGCTTACAGTAACGTAAATACTGAAGGTTAAGTCCAGCGAAGTTTTTATCTACACGGGGCAAATCCTAATACATTATTTGCTCGGAATGTGATAAGATTCAAACGCCGGGCCTATTAGTTGCATGTCCGCATCTCTAACCACTATGCTACTTAACAAGGGTCGGTTAGTTAGTCAGTTACACGTTTCAATAGGCTACGTATTCTTATTTTTACGTCACTTCCGTAATAACGTTCGAGAAGAAATAAACAAACATGGCGGAATCTAGCTCGGCTATATACTATGCTATTTGCAACATACCTTCTTCCTTTCGATCTGCTAATCTTAGAAACTTTTTTAGCCAATTCATAGAATGCAATGGTTTCTTGTGTTTCCATTACCGACATCGACCGGAGGTTTTAAAGGAGTCCGATGGCACTCAAGACAACATGCCAGACCAAATAACAAGAGACACATCAACCACAACAGAAACAATATACAACGTTAAAGAGGACAATAGAAACGCAACGTTAAAAAATGATTGCGGTTCTTCGGCGAAGAACGTAAAGACCTGTTGTTGCGTGGTCTCAGTACCAGCAAAAGAGGCGGACAGATTGGTAAAAATGTACGCCGGGAATCAATGGATAGACTCAAAAGGCAACTGGCTTGCAAGGCGTTGTGTGATAAGAAAAGTAAAAGTATCAGACCCAACAGGTTAGTATCTCAGCCAGACACCTAAATCATTGGATTTATAGTTTTAATTATTCAGAATAATCTATTTGTAATGTCATACCATTTGATTCTAGGAGCGTTCGGGAGGGAGTCTTGATTCCTTACCTGTTGAATTCCGGTATCGACTCTCATTTCAGGGTGTCAGACTCAGATAATTGAAGATAATGTCATTGAGCCCCTATAAATCAGATTGGAGTAATTTGCCAGGAGTCTTACCTGGGACCTGTTCTAAACACACTACAATACAAACACATGGTAGAAGTGGCATTTCAGTATAACAGTATAACAGTTACATTTCCTTAATAATATTTAAATAGCCACTGTCATGCATAGCATAATGCATAAAATGACTGTACTTTTCAGAATATTAACAAACAAATCCATTTGAAATAGTTTTCAATAATTTGTTCATTTAGGAGTACACAATGGCTATGGTCTAATGTAGGAAGATACAGGACAATACTTTATATACAGTGCAAATGTGTATTTTTTTATTTCCATTTTTTGTGGAAAAAGGCTACCCAACATCGCCATCTGCTGATTATATACAGTAATTACGTTTTTTTGACAAAAACACTGTAATTTCCCATACGTTGTGTGCAACATTATTTCATACTTTACTGTAGCAAGCTAGCTGAGACTGTTAATTTAAAAAAACAAATAGAATTCTGATACTATGAATTTAGGTAGCTCAACGGCTACGGTTAGGCTGGATAAGCTTTTTTGTTCATTGATTAAAAACATGGTATGTTAAGTATGTTATCATACATTTCTACACTATTACTGATGCGTGAACAATGTTTCCCACCTCCTTTGTATCGTTCATCCTTTTTCTGGACCAAATTACTGCTGCACAAAATACCACCATGACTATTGTTAAGTGGCTTGACTTTTCCGAACTGGTCCCAGGTAAAATGGCAGAGCTATTGAGACGTCAGATAGAATTATATCATATCCCATCTATGCTTTATTTTATCTATGGGTCAGACTCATAAGATTACGTAGTTTTTGGAAGGGATGAGACTAGTTCCTGTATGCTACTTCCGAGAGCACGAGCACATGAGATTGTATTAAGACACTATTAGATTGAGATCTGGTGACTCTGTGCACAATTTGTGAAACCAGCTTAAAGGTATAGTTAAACCTAGATATTCACCTTCATATTTGGGTGAAATTTCGTTTACCCTGAGGTGTTCTTGAAAGCCCATGGAGTAATTTTTTGCAACACGACTTTACTGACCTCTGTCCCAGCCTGGAATTAGCATTGTACAAATTTGTGAATTGAAACTGTGCGTCACAAGCAACAAAAGCTGCATTGCAAGCGAAAACAAACAAAAAAATCTAACTAAATTCAGTTATATGTTGCACTAGTATAATTTTGTTGGACTACATACTGACGAAACAGCCGGCAGAATTTGGTGACTTAAAACTGGCACTATGACTATGCAAACTGTAGCCACCACACACACTCTGTTATTCGTCAATGATGATATCAGTAACTAGCGAATGCTAAGTGGTTGTTTCACAAACATGTATTTCACCTATCTTCCGCTTTCTGACATAAACGCAGTGTGAAACCAATTGTGACCAGAACATAGGGAGGATCTGTTTAATTGAAAATTTTACTTGCATAGCGAAAATGAAAACATTTTGAGGAAGACAACATTGATAGGTTTTTTTGGGTAAACAACACCACACATCTTAGTTTGAAGTGTTTTGGAGTAGGTTTCTGCTTGCAATACAGCATTTGTTGCTCAGGATGAACAGTTTCAATTCATGAATTTGGACAATGCTAATAACTCTAATTCCAGGCTGGGACAGAGGTGAATAATGGCTTGTTTTGAAAATGACTCCATGGGCTATCAAGAACAACTAGGGCAAGCGAAATTTCACACAAATTGGAATTTATGTCAAACTATCCCTTTAAGATGTTGCATGTTTTGTTAGAGGGTGCTTTGTCCTTTTGGAAGTATCCATTTCAAAAGGGATGGACTGTAGCCATAAAAAGATTGGGGATGGACATTGGATATTTTGTATTATTCGATTAGTTACAAAAAGCGGCAAAAATATGTGCAAAGATGTTGGTGTTGTTCTAGGAAAATTGGTTTAAGCTGTCTAGGCTGTGTTTATTTGGTTGCAAAAACACTATAACATTACAAAACTGTGCAAATAAATATTAATAGAAATTCACACCTTGCCCTAACAAATGGATGAATACTTACTCAATCCACTATAACTACAGATAAGAATCTAAGTTAAAAAAAAAAACTTAAACAAAATACAAAAAACTTTTTGAGAGTTAGAAATGCTAGACCTTTCATCTTTTTTGGGGGCATCAGGCTGTGATCACAGTCTCATGTATATATGACCCATTTCAGTGTGTCAACCCGCCCTCAAAAAAGACTCCCAGTGCCAAATGGGAGGATGAATCGGGCAACGAAATGCCTAGATCTCTCTGGAACGACATGTTGAAATCTATTCTTACTTGCTCAATTATTGCCAGACATTGTGGCATGATATTTAAGGTCTTACATAGACCACAACACTAATAGTCACAATAGTCTAATCTACATAAGATGTTCATTGTGAAAAAAACACTGATGCACAGTTTTGCCCTATGCACTTAGCTGCACAGCTATTAGGCTATTCGCTGGAAAATTCAAAACCCTTTCAAATGCTTTGGGGCTTCAGTTAGACGTGCTATTGAATAAAACATGTTTTTATTGTGTGTGCACCATTTTCTTGATTTTTTTTCATCGGCTGTACATTAGTTCTGCACATTATTTGCAGTAAAGTTCAAAATTAATTTCTGTTATTTTGTTTTACTTTCTGATTTTTCATAAATATATTTGAATCAATACCTTGCCAGTCAGATGTTAGTTATGCGCACTGAACAAAGATATAAACGCAACTTATCATCTTTTTGGAAATATTTGCACACAAAATCTTTGCGTACTTAACATTTCTGGGATTTTTATTTCAGCTCCTGAACTATGGGACCAACGCATTTATATTTCTGTTTAGTATATTATTATTGCATTTTTATTTCTGTTTAGTATATTATTATTAACTGTGTATTGTAATTGTTATATCATGGTGTCATAACACTCACAGTTTTTACTATATTTTGTTAAGAAACTGTAAAAATATATTACAAAAAAGACCCGCATTTGGGACCTGCTGAATACAGTACACTAATGTTTCGTACAGTAAGAACCTAGAGCAGGGTTAGGAAACCCTGTTCCTTGCAGTCTGCAGGGGATCAAGTGTTTGTGCTATTGTATGGCCAAATGTATAAGCTCCGCATTGCATCTCGTCTACGTAAAGCTCTTACAGTAGCTGTGGTACATTAGCCATATACCATACCCGCTTATGCCTTTTTTTCTTTAAATATACCTTGACTATACTGTAATTAACTTTCTCTACTGTACCGAACTATATTGTAGTACTTAACTTTACCGAATTAACCTATACTTTACTGAAGTATACTCTGCTGTACTGTAATCAATATTGAAATATTACCTCTGAAATTGATCAGATTGCATACATCCACTGATTACTTAGCCTTGGATGTTTACTGAATATTTTGCTTTATACTTTTCATTCGGCTAGGCAAAGTCATACTTTTGGCTGGTCCTATGCATCAGACAATTATGAGGCTGAAATTATGGTTTGTCAGTCATAAAACATCATCATTCACACAACACAATGAATCCTAATGTCTGTTTCAGATGCGGACGCATTTCCCTACAAGACAAAGTCAGAGCACAGGCGTCGTGTGGCACTAACACAATGCTTCACAGAGACGGACCTCAGAGGTTTGCCGGAACTAAACCCGCCTTCTCTTATGCCTGCTGGCAATGTGGGTACGACTGTGAAGGTATTCTTACAGCTCATCCAGTCATGCCGGCTGCCTCCTCGTCTCATACGCAAGCTGGGCCTCACCTTTCCCAAGACCAGCTGTAATCGTCGCTATGGTAACGTGCCCTTCCACTACCACGCTACCAGCGTGGCATCATCCTCTGAGGAAAGTGTGTTTACAGCTAGTGGGCATGAAATAGCCGGTCCTGATCGTGTGGCCCCTCCATCGGTAACCAAGGGGCCTGGTGAGCCTTTACGGGACCCTGAGACATCGGAGGACGAGGAGGATGTCCAGTCAAATGCAGATGATGTGAGTCCAATCATTTTAAATCTGTTTTTTTTTTTTTTACATTGGTAATGTTTAGAAATTGCATTATAGCTCTAAATGTATCAGACATTTGCCTGAAATGCATTGGAGTATATTAAGGTCTTATCATAGTCCAAAATGTTAATGCTCAAGCACTGCCATGTTCTACAATATTGGATGGTTGGTTTTTGTAGTTTTTCAAATTCTCAGAGCAAATCAAGTGACGGGGTGCATGTTTGAGCTGTGCATCCCCCACCGATGTTCTCATAGCCAAGTAGCTATGTCACAATAGGACGCTGGATTATCGCACCTGTGGACTTTGCTTGCACTGTAGTAAGAGTGGCTGTAGTCAGAACAGCAAAATGCTGTTCTGACTACAGAGTAAGCAAAGCGTTATATTCGAATTTTGCATTGTTGTACGTTGGAATTAAACAATTGTGGATTTTGCCAAAATCTCACAAATTACCTTCATTGTTTTTGCCGGACCTCGTAAACGGAGCCGGCCAAGAAGAGCGAATGTCTCTTACTGACTGACTAACTGACTGAGTGACTGACTGACTGACTGACTGATTGAGTCTCCCTTGTTAAATAGCGTAGTGGTTAGAGAAGCGGACCTGTAAACTATAGGTCCCGCGTTCGTATCTCCTCACAGGCAAAGCGAAGTACGCATTATGAATGATTCCATATAGACGAAAACGTCGCTGGCTAAAACCTTCAGTATTTACATTATAGTAAGCCTGAAATAAAACAGTTTACAGTTATATTGCGACTGTTTCTGGTGGATTTTCGAAGTACGCATCCGTGCATGCGTTTTGGGTCAGGATAGACAAACACATTTGCTGGCTACAACATATACAGTAGTTACGTTATAGTAAGCCTTAACTAAAACTGTATGCGGTTATATTGCGACTGTTTCTGGCATGGAAAAGTTCATCTTCAGTCTCGCTAGCAATTGCTCAATTCTTATGATTATTTCTAGGAAGTTAGTAGATACTAGTAAGTCTATTACTGGCTAATAAGCTGTTCAAACGGCCAGTGGCAAAAGCTATACAGCTCATGGACACTATTTGTGGTGGAGGTAAACGTAATAAGAAACATTAGTCAGTTTAACACAATGCTCAATGGTGTTTAGCGACTGCTGAAATGTGCAATGCTGTGGCGTAGTGGTTAAAGACAGTGCCTCTCACGTGGAAGACCCAAATTCGAATCTATTGAGAGCAACGAAATTTATTTTATTTGTGGGCCGCAATAAAACTGTTTGCAGTTATACAGTGTTGCGACTGTTTCTGGTAGATTCCACGATTCTCTCTTTTCATCAAGTCTTTTCACTTGATGAAAAAGTTAGTTATCGCCACATTTATTGATAGTTATTGTATCAATGTCATTCACGAATGAAAGAAAAAGGTATGTTGTTATGCCATGAAAGAAAAAAATACGTTCTTATGCCAATGAAATGAAATATCTTTTGCAGACTCGCTAGCAATTGCACAATTCTTATGACTATTCCAGTAAGTTAGTAGATACTGGTAAAGCCTATTACTGGCTAATATGCTGTTAAAACGGCCAGTGGTAAACGCCATATACAGTTCATAGACACTATTTGTGGTGGAGGTAAACTTAGTAAGAAACGTTAGTCAGTTTAACTGTATCAATATCATTCATGAATGGCCAATTAGCTGTCAAAACGGCCAGTAGCAAAAGAGGATTTGTTCAGGATAGACACGAGGCTATACTGACACCTGTTGAACGCACAGCTATGTGGTGTTGTGGTCAGCGACACAGCCTTCCACGGGGGCGGCCTGGGTTCGAATCTCAAGAGGGCAGTACTTTCTATTGCGGGCCGGCTGAACTAGGCTTGCCTGGTTTCTTGTTAAATAATGTTCCATTTTTCCAAAATACCATTCTAAGGATTGCATTTAGTGAAAATCTCCAAAATGATCGTCTCTTCATTATTTTTATAACTTTTTTTGAGGAATCGCCCATTGGTTGTATTATGTGTTCTGTAATGTAGGACGATGACCGCTGTGAGGAGTGGGAGCGTCACGAAGCCCTGCATGAAGATGTGACAAGCCAGGAGCGCAGCAAGGAGCGGCTCTTCGAGGAGGAGATAGAGCTAAAATGGGAGAAGGGTGGCTCCGGCTTGGTCTTCTACACCGATGCCCAGTACTGGCAAGAGGAGGAGGGAGGTGTGGCTGGGACTATCACCACAGAGAAGATGTTTACATTTTGTCAATTCTGAAGCGTGAAATGTAAAGTTTTCCTCTCTGTTAAATAATTGGGTATTCTTTCTGTCTAGATTTTGATGAGCAAACAGCGGATGATTGGGATGTGGACATGAGCGTTTACTATGACAAAGGTGAACCAATTTTGTCATCAACTGCTTTAAAATCCTAGTGAGCTAGGTAGGCTGTTTTAAGACATTTGAAGGAGAATGGTCTACACAAAGAATTTATCATGTGGGGTTTGCTCTCTCAACACAGACGGGGGTGACAAGGACTCCTGTGACTATGTCCGCATGCGCTATGAGAAGAGGCTGAGGGATGGGCTGGCGGAAAGTTCTGGACAGCAAGATCAGCCAATTGGAATCTTTGAGAAGTTCACAAAGGTAAGGGATTTGTTGTGCTAACCATGTGAAATGATCAGCCTTGAAAATAAATAATAGATTAAATCAGACCAGATACTCCTACACTAATTTGTATTTACCTCATTTATAGTTATTGAGTAGGCAGAATGTCACTTGCGTGTGGTCAGAATTCCTCATAATTGCAGAAATTAAGGGTTTATGCTGTGTAATCACTCACGGACAGATTATTTGCATAAACGGGACAAATTTTTCAAGACGTACAATTATGTGATTACAAGCAGCAGCAGGTCCTGTTTTAGGGGTTTTATTGTTGATTATTTGTAACAAATTAGCATTATGCAATGGCAGTGCTGAAACCGGGAAGGTGATTTTAAGCCTATATTTGGCCATGGCACATTCAGATTTGTTTTCAGATTTTTTAATAGTGAGGATTACCTAAAAAGCCTCACAAGGAAACACATTGTCCCCATCATGAATTCTACTGCTATTGTTGTGGATAGCAAGGACAATACTGGTTCCTGTGCGCTTACACACTTGATTTATTACCCTTGGTTTTCATAGAATGCAGTTTGATCACTGGGTTTCCCATGGCAAGTATTCCTTAAGAATAACAAGCTGAGGAAGTATTAGACAATCCCTTCCATTTCATGCAAGTTGTTTACTTGGTGTTCGCTTGAATCACTTCCAATGTCTGTCACACCTGAGTCTGTAAATCAACTAAGGTGACTGTTGAGCCCATGAATTGAGCCCATGAGGTTGTTTTTTTTTGAGGAAGGAGACTATGCTTCCTTTGCACATGGTAATCAAACTTGTTACCTGCAAGTGAACAATCTGAAGTGACAGTCTTTTTTTACTTCTTGGTGACAAAGTGTTCATAGTTTGTTAACTGGTGCCAGAGCCCGTAGTGATTCTTTATATGTTGCTGTCATCAATAAGGGTGTTGGCCGCCGGGTGATGGAGAAGCAGGGATGGAAGGAAGGACAGGGGCTGGGTTATAGTCTGGCAGGGATTCCCGAGGCACTGGATAATGAGGGACAGCATCCCAAATGCAAGAGGGGCTTTGGGTGAGTGCAATATTTACTCTCACATTTAAATGTAGTTTTAATTATTTTTCATGTCAACATCCATTTAAATAAAAGCTCTTATTATATTGTTTTGTACAGGTACCATGGAGAGAAGCTGAGCTCCTACTGTGTTAAAAAGGCCAAACCGGACTACCATATATCCACTGTGTATGATAAACCCAAACATATAGACCAAGGAGATCCTTTATTGCGACGCCATCCCAACACCAGCATGAAGTACAGAGGCTGGCAGCCAGGTGGCAGCATTGGCCCAAAAACATAATTTATATTACTGTTCTTCCTACATTTTTTTCTCTCACAAATACATTTTACACTTTCTTCATATTAAAGTATTAGCTTTTTACAAACCAAGGATTTTGCTTCATTTGTTTCATATGTATTGGAAATGTAAATAAACGTAACATATTATCTTAGTTGATTCAACCACCTAAATCGTTTTCTTGTACCACTACATAAGACAAATGCTTTTATTTTTTAAAGGTTGAACCGGAAGTACATGTTCAACCGAAAGTACATCTTAGTCCAGTAATTTATTAGCGTCATGCTGGCAACATTAGAGATTCGGTTGCAACAATAAGACCTCCGGTTTTCGGATTTTGCCTTCAAAATAAAAGTCCGTGATAAAACGCGATATTAATAATATTAAATGAATCTATATTGCTGCTTTGTTTAGTGTATATTGTAAAGGTATAGATAATAATATGAATATCTACATATTAAAAAACTAAACTAAAGAAAAATGTTGTTTAAATAGTACTTCACAAAGGATGAATAATATTCTAAGTTGGAGCACATTGAGAAATTGAGACGGAGTAAACTATTGTTGTAAAGATTTCATATTTTAAAAATGAGTTGATTAATCATTTTATGATGTAATTCTTGTTAATTTGCTAGTGCTCATTAGTTATATATGGGCTCTTTGCGCTAAATCCAGCAACACTATACTTTCCACCTCCTCCCCCATTGCAACATCATTATAATACACTGTACACGGGATACAAATTGCATCATTGAGCAAAAACTACTCTACACACTGCAGTGAATGTAGTGTAGGAAATGTTCAGCAGACTGTCTATTAACTAAATAAAAGGAGTTTGGGACGGGTATGGAGCCAAATTGAGATCAAATGTATTGACTGTAAGAAAAGAAAAACGTAACTGAAATATTTCATAGTATGAAAAAACTAAATTAAATCGTATGAAAAAAATAGATTCAAGCGTGGAAAAAGTGTATGATAAAATCATTAAATGGATTTTCGCGTCATATCTTCAAATGTCTTCGTTCAAACATGTTTTTTCCACGTTCGCTTCTTACATTTTCTTCCCACCTTCGTTCGAGTCATGTTTTCTCAAAGCCGCTATTGGCGTGGAGGCGGGGCTTTATCTGGGCATTGAATTCTCGCACCCGATTAGCCGTGAATCACACCATTATAAAGTGAAAATCATAGCCTTTCAATGCACTGCTTTCCCAATGCAATCTGTGAAGAGAAGTTTAAGAATTGTATAAACTAGGCTAAATGTGTACATTTAAACAGAATAATAAACTGTTATTCACAGGTTGCATCGACGTCACTGTTGCCATGGTCACAGACACAGATATTGATGAAAGTGTAACGTGTTATGGAGGTACTATGTACTCCAACATAATCTCCCCCAGATTAAGGGTGACCAGGGTGACAGGAGCATATAAAACACGGCAGACTCACGGCTCGTCAGGCCTATCAGTGCACAGTCTAAAGTATGTGCTATGGT
This sequence comes from Esox masquinongy, assembly GCA_016801175.1. Lineage (NCBI taxonomy): Eukaryota > Metazoa > Chordata > Actinopteri > Esociformes > Esocidae > Esox > Esox masquinongy. The sequence continues at coordinate 5,316 of JACXGI010004448.1, read as the reverse complement.
TTATTTAACTAATTAATAACTGTCGATGTTCATTTAATATACAGTTGTTCTTAATGTAAAAAAATTGTGGCAAAAAAAAGGGTGGCAAAAAAAAAATTGAAATACGGTGAAAGCTTATACTTAACTCATTAACTGGATTTTTTTTGCTGTGATGTTTCCAAACCATTAGGCTTAAACAAATGGTAACTAACCTGTCTAACTTCAGTCACTTGAACATCTTAAACTTTCATCAATATCTGTGTCTGTGACCATGGCAACAGTGACGTCGAAGCAACCTGGGAATAACAGTTTATTATTCTGTTTAAATGTACACATTTAGCCTAGTTTATACAATTCTTAAAATTCTCTCTATATGTTGCATTGGGAAAGCAGTGCATGGAAAGGCTATAATTTTCACCTTATAATGGTGTGGTTCATGGCTAATCGGGTGCGAGAAGTCAATGCCCATGTAAAGCCACGCCTCCACGCCAATAGAGGCTCAAAACTTGGTTTTAAGAAAACATGACTCGAACGAAGGTGGGAAGAAATTGTAATTGTAAGAAGAAGCGAACGTGGAAAAAACATGTTTGAACGAAGGCATTTTAAGATCGGACTCGAAAATCCTTTTAATGATTTTAGCATACACTTTTTCCACGCTTGAAACTATTTTTTTTCATACTATTGAATTTAGTTTTTTCATACTATGAAATATTTCAGTTACGTTTTTCTTTTCTTACAGTCAATACATTTGAGCTCAATTTGGCTCCATAGACGGGCACTGTGTGCTACATCCAGCAACACTATTTTCTACACCCTCTTCAGCCCCCAAGGCAAACCCCTATGATATACTGTACATGGGATACATATTGCCTCATACAGAAAAATCTATTCTATACACCGCAGTGAATGAATTGTAGGAAATGTTTGAAAGACTGTATTGTGTGAAAATGTGCTGGAAAATCAAGGGGCACTATGTATTTGCAATTGTTGCTTGCATTTTACTCCGCACATACCATTGGTCAGGATGTCAGCACCTGTAATACACCAAACATTCTGAGAGCCATAGTGTATGCGCACATTATTGCATGATCACATTATTGCAGAATAATCTTGTAACAATATATATGGAAGCATTTTTTCATGGCGTTCACCATTTGATGAATATGTTCTGACATTAATGCAATAACCTTTGTTTTGATAACTCATAAAATAGAACATCTCATGTTGTTTTGAATGAATTCATTAATGTTATCTTCAAATAGGACTGTTTTAATGAACAAGCAAACATATGGACTACAACTACTTCCATCTACCTGAGCTTTGAAATTCCCACAACGATGATAAAATTCATATTTCAGAACAATGTCCACAACCTTTGCATGTAAAGCCAAATACTGTGACGCCAGATACTTCTGTAGTGAGTGAAGAATGCCCTGCAGTTTGTTCTCATACTGCTTTAAAGCGTCCATTAATTTAACATTCAGTGTTATTCAGTTGTGAGCATTTACATTCTTTTTAATATCTATAGCTATGGCCATCCAATGGTCATTTAAATTCAGAGGTATTATATTATTACATTCTCAAAACACCACCAATTGTGTGCTACTCTAGGTATCTTAGGCAGAACATCCATCCTTTCAGAAAATATATTGTGTAGCTGTTGGCTAACGAACGACAGGGCACATCAGCACAAAGTTATCCTCCAAATGGGATTTAATGAGATCAAGGTACTCATCAATTATGTTATCATTGAACCAATTTCCACTGCTTATTGTATCAAAATCCTCAGCAGCCAGTGAAGATGGTTTACTATGAGTTGACTTAGGAATGTCTTTCTTTTGAGAGGAATCACATTCCTTGCATTTGTCAGTGTACTTGTGAATTACATCTTTTTGACCAAAGTGGAGAACTTCTACACTACTTGTAAGATCATATGGAAGAAGGCAGAATGTGTCCTTGTGCAATTTCTTCAGCAATTCAAAAGTACAGCCCACCAGCAACTTTGATGTCTTATTGCAGTTTGCATGCCAAAGCTGGTCATGATATTCATACAGTTTCATGAATGGGTATTCATCTGAAAATGTGGCTATACTGGAAAGAGTATATGTGTGTTTGCTAAATATGGAAGGTAAAGTAATGCTTCTAGGTAACTGCGTCCTCACTGTGTCCATTTTTATATGCAAAGTTTTTGGGGTATGGGTAACATAACAGTTGGCATGTTGGGAGCCTTATGTTTTCTTAGATATATTACATGTTCTGCTCTGCTGTACTGAAACAAGGTATTCACCAATTCGTTCTGCAGAAATCTCCCTTGGTTTTATTATAAGTTGTTTTATGTTTAGACTGTGAATGTAGAGCAGGTCTAAACATTTTGCTAAAAAGTTAGCAGGTAGAATTTCCTGACCAAAATGTTCAACTATATCCTTTACACAACTATAATGAAGTTGTTTTTGAACCATGGATTGTGAAAACATGGTTGAATCCAATGCATCTGACTGGGAAAGGACCTTTTTGAAGCAATGAGATGGTTTCACTTGATCAACTATAAGTGATCTCTTATGGCATTCTTGAAATGCTGATGCAGTATTTAGAAAAATCAAAATGGGTAATGCTTCATCCACTGTATGGTTGGAGAAGTGTTCATACTGTGGAATCACAAAAATCTCTGATTCTGAATCATGTTGTACATCACTACAATTGGTTTGTGTCTGAAGCTTATTTGCTACTTCATAGAAATACAGCTCTTGAAAAAATTAAGAGACCACTGCAAAATTATAAGTTCCTCTGGTTTTACTATTTACAGGTATGTGTTTGAGTAAAATTAACAGTTTTGTTTTATTCTATAAACTACTGAGAATATTACTCCCAAATTCCACATAAAAATATTGTCATTTAGAGTATTTATTTGTAGAAAATAACAACTGGTCAAAATAACAAAAAAAGATGCATTGTGGCATGTGGCTTGGCATGCTTTCCACCAGTCTGTCACATTGCTGTTGGGTTACTTTATGCCACTCCTGGCACAAAAATTAAAGTAGCCCGGCTTTGTTTGATGGCTTGTGACCATCCATCTTCCTCTTGATCAAATTCCAGATGTTTTCAGTGGGGTTCAATGGGGTCCATCCACAGCTTGATTGACCTGGCTGTGTGGCATGGAGCATTGTCCTGCTGGAAAAAGCAATTCTCAGAGTTGGGGAACATTGTCAGAGCAGAAGGAAGCAGGTGTTCTTCCTCGTCTGAAAAGATGACATTACTCCATTCTTCCAATCCTTATGGTCTTTTGCAAACTTCAGCTTGGCTCTTTGCTTCTCATTGATGAAGGGCTTTTTTCTTGCTTTGCATGACTTCAGCTCTGCCCCTAGGAACCTGTTTCAAACCGTCCTTGCCGTGCACTTCACCCCAACTGCTGTTTGCCATTCTTTTTGTAGGTCACTTCATGTCATCCTATGGTTGTTGAGTGACATTCAAATGTCATCTCGGTCCGTGGACAGTCATTTTTGCCCTCTGCCAGTCTGTAGCTTTGTTGTCCCCAATGTCTGTTGCTTGACCTTGTTCTTATGAACCGCCGTCTTTGAAATTTTCAAGATAGAAGCAACCTGACACTCACTGTATCCCTCTGCCAGTAAAACCAGAATTGAACCTTTCTTTTCCTCACTCAGCTTTTTTTTTAACTCTTTTGTCATGCTGAATAGTTATTTTTTTTTATTCAAATTACCTTTGAGGTACTACTTGCACTGCTTTTGCCATCCAGCTGGTCCTATTGCAAGAGGAGAGTGATGACCATAGCAGTGGTTTTTATACTTTTCCTCGTTAAATTAGATTTGGTTCAGGTAATCACCTAGCAGTACCTCATTACGTAAAATGAGGTGTGCCTGTGTTGGAATTTAACAGACACTGGAATGAGAATGGCTGCCATACATGTAGAGATGCTGATTTAAGAAAAATTAGGAGTGGTCTCTTAATTTTTTCCAGAGCTGTATGTAACCTCTTCTGTACTTATGCTAAGGAATAAAACTTTTGTGTTTTTGAATGTTACCTCACTAATTCCTGTACTTTCTTATTCTGTCCTGGTTTTGACTTGTATGATTCTGAAAACCTCTGTAAATCTCCTGTCATAAGGTCAGAGCAAATTAGTATTACAGGGAGAAAGTTTTTGAAAAGTGTTTCCAACAGCCCTTTCTTAAAGTAAAGGTTCTGATCTGTACATGGGAGACTACTGCTAATGTCTTTGATGCTTGTTTCTAGCATTTGTATAAAACACTCAATGAAAGGTGATTTTGTGTCTTTCAGAACTTCCTCATCGCCCAGTCGCTCAGATAATCTGCACTCTAATTCATCCATTGAGTTGCGCGGTTCACTTTTACAAGGCTGTTCAACTTTCCTGCTTGACTATGCACCTTTACAAAGCTCTGCATTACCAATGTACTATTAGTTCTGCTCCCCAGGACTATGCAAATATCATACACTAAAGCACAGATTTCCTTGAGATGTGTGGAATTCAACAAGCTGAACATGTAAATGCAAACTCTATACCTATCATCTTTACCAGACAACTGTTTTTTACAAAGTTCACTAGCTTGTTGCATTAAATGACTTTTACAAGCTTGTATGATACAGAAGTTCAGGTCTCCTGTTGTGCCATGTCCTTTGACTATTTTCCAGCAATGCCGCAAATACTTCTCCATTTTGTTGTTATTAAACACTTTCATAGCTGCATTCAACCACACTAAGGACCTATCCCTATTAATTTGTACATGTACTGTATTATTGTTATACACTACTACACACACACACACACACACACACACACACACATACACACACACACACATACACACATATACACACACACACACACACACACACACACACACATACACACACACACATATATATATATATACACATATATATACATATACATATACATATACATATATATAGTACAGGCCAAAAGTTTGGACACACCTTCTCATTCAATGCGTTTCCTTTATTTTCATGACTATTTACATTGTAGATTCTCACTGAAGGCATCAAAACTATGAATGAACACATATAGAATTATGAACTTAACAAAAAAGTGTGAAATAACTGAAAACATGTCTTATATTCTAGTTTCTTCAAAGTAGCCCCCCTTGGCTCTGATTACTGCTTTACACACTCTTGGCATTCTCTTGATGAGCTTCAAGAGGTAGTCACCTGAAATGGTTTTCCAACAGTCTTGAAGGAGTTCCCAGAGATGCTTAGCACTTGTTGGCCCTTTTGCCTTCACTCTGCGGTCCAGCTCACCCCAAACCATCTCGATTGGGTTCAGGTCCGGTGACTGTGGAGGCCAGG
>JACXGI010004447.1:13199-53823 GCA_016801175.1 Esox masquinongy | reverse complement strand
GACATTACCAAGAACTGGACGTCCCTCCAAAATTGATGAAAAGACGAGAAGAAAACTGGTCAGGGAGGCTTCCAAGAGGCCTACAGCAACATTAAAGGAACTGCAGGAATTTCTGGCAAGTACTGGCTGTGTGCTACATGTGACAACAATCTCCCGTATTCTTCATATGAATGGGCTATGGGGTAGGGTGGCAAGACGGTAGCCTTTTCTTACAAAGAAAAACATCCAAGCCTGGCTGAAGTTTGCAAAAACAAACATCAAGTCTCCCAAAAGCATGTGGGAAAATGTGTTAGGGTCTGATGAAACCAAGGTTGAACCTTTTGGCCATAATTCCAAAAGGTATGTTTGGCACAAAAACAACACTGCACATCACCCAAAGAACACCATACCCACAGTGAAGCATGGTGGTGGCAGTATCATGCTTTGGGGCTGTTTTTCTTCAGGTGGAACCGGGGCTTTAGTCAGGGTGGAGGGAATTATGAACAGTTCCAAATACCAGGCAATTTTGGCACAAAACCTTCAGGAGTCCTTTAGAAAGCTGAAGATGAAGAGGAAGTTCACCTTTCAGCACGACAACGACCCAAAGCACACATCCAAATCCACAAAAGCATGGCTTCACCAGAAGAAGATTAACGTTTTGGAATGGCCCAGCCAGAGCCCAGACCTCAATCTGACAGATTTGGAGTGCTTTTGCAAAGAAGAGTGGGCAAATATTGCCACATCAAGATGTGCCATGCTAATAGACTCCTACCCAAAAAGACTGAGTTCTGTAATAAAATCAAAAGGTGCTTCAACAAAGTATTAGTTTAAGGGTGTGCACACTTATGTAACCAGGTTATTGTGAGTTTTTTATTTTTTATTTTTCCCCCTCAAAACTTTCAGTTTGTTTTTCAATTGAATTGTTCATGTTACAGGTCACATTAAAGGTGGAAAAAGTTCTGACATGATTTATCTTCGTCTCATTCTTTTACATCACAAGAACCTGGCATTTTAACAGGGGTGTGTAGACTTTTTATATCCACTGTACATACATAATTCTCCAATTGCTTTTCTGTTCAATCAATTTTGACACTACAGCTACCTTTGGTGGATTCCATTGTTTTCTTGCCTGCACATTAACATTTAAAAATGTTTTAAATTGGGAATGGGAATATGCTGTCACAGCTGAAGGAAGGCAAGACACGAGGAGCAGAGGTATAGCAGGGTAACATCCTTTTAATTGTAACAACAAAAGGAGAGGCAAACCGCAAACTAATGCACAACACAACTGGCACAAACAATGATCCCCAACAGGAAAAACAAAAAGGCTAACTTAAATAGGGTCCCCAATTAGAGTCAATGCAGGTGCCTAGAGGCAACTCTGCAGTCCGGCTCTGACTGTGGTCCCCAGGCGCATAGAGATGCCTAAAGGACCTGTCACATACTCCACTCATAATCAAAATCTTCATCTTTTATGTGAAATAGAACAAGAGCAAATATGGACATAAAGAATAACATTACTGATAAGTCAATCATTTATTGTTATTGTAAAAATGTTCACAGTTCAAAATTAAAAATGTAGTTGTGTTATGTAAACATTGCAATATTGGAATAAAAATCAAAAGTTGTACCATTAAGAGTAGAGGGAAAAGAACACACCACACTTGTTTGTAGATCTCTAGCTCATATGGATAGTAAGCTATTAAAAAATAGTTGTTTAGAAAGATACATTTCTGTAAAATCACTGAGATTGAAAATGGAAAATATAAGGCATGTACTGTTGACAAGGAAGGTCAGTGAACAAAATGCAAGTGGTTTTAGAGGTCCATGTCATCTGGATTGGAAGCTATTAAAACTAGTTCATGTGAATTAGGTAATAGGGTTGTAATAATGCATGAAATTGTAAAACGAACTACAGATAATGAATTTGGAAAAAGCAAGAGGTGTACCTTCCAGAAGAGAGGTAAAGAAACACAACACACTGGTTTGTAGATCTCTAACTCATATGGATAGTGAGCTATTAAAAATATATTTTTTCAAAAGATAAATTAGTGTAAATTCAATGAAATTAAAAATGGCAAATCTAAGGAGCATACTCTTGACAAGGAAGGTCAGTGAACAAAATGCATGTGGTTTTAGTGGTCCATGTCATCTGGATTGGAAGCTACTAAAAATAGTTCAAGTGAATTTGGTAATAGAGTTGTAATAATGCATGTCATTTTAAAACGAAATACAGATAATGAATTTGGAAAAAATAAGAGGTGTACCTTTCAGAAGAGAGGTAATGGAAGACATCACACTTGTTTTAAGATCTCTAACTCATATGGATAATGTGCTATTAAAAAAAAGTGGTTTCGAAGGATAAAGTCCTGTAAATAAACCAAAATTGAAAATGGTCAAACTAAAGGGTGTACTTTTGACAAGGAAGGTCAGTGAACAAAATGCAAGTGGTTTTAGAGGTCCATGTTATCTGGATTGGAAGCTATTAAAAAAGGTTCATGTGAATTGTTACTCTAGTTGTAATAGTGCATGAAATTTTAAAATAAAATCAAGATAATGAATTTGGAAAAAAGAAGAGGTGTACCTTTCAGAAGAGAAGTAAAGGAACACAACACAATTGTTTTTGGATCTCTAACTCATATGGATAGTGAGCTATTAAAAAGAGAGTGGTTTTGAAAGATAAATTCCTGTAAATTCACCGAAATCTAAAATGGCAAAACTAAGGTCGTACTCTTGACAAGGAAGGCCAGTGAACAAAATGAAAGTGGTTTTAGAGGTCCACGTCATCTGGATTTGAAGCTATTAAAAATAGTTCATGTAAATTAGGTAAGAGTAGTAATAATGCATGTAATTTTTTAATAAAATCACGGTAATGAATTTGGAGAAAAGAAGAGGTGTACCTTTCAGAAGAGAGGAACAGGAACACAACACTTGTTTGTACAACTCTACCTCATATGGATAGTGAGCTATTAAAAAATAGATGTTTATAAAGATAAATTCCTGTAAATTCTCATCTGGATTGGAAGCTATTAAAAATAGTTCTTGTGAATTAGGTAATAGAGTTGCAACAATGCATGAAATTTTAAAATAACATCAAGATAATGAATTTGGGAAAAAGACAAGGTGTACCTTTCAGAAGAGGGGTAATGGAACACAGCACACTTGTTTTTAGATCTCTAACTCATATTGATATTGAGCTATTAAAAAAGAGTGGTTTTGAAAGATAAATTCCTGTAAATTTACCGAAATTGAAAATGGCAAATGTAAGGGGCGTACTCTTGACAAGGAAGGTCAGTGAACAAAATGCAAGTGGATTTAGTGGTCCATGTCATCTGGATTGGAAACTATTAAAAAAAAAGTTCATGCTATTTAGGTAATAGAGTTGTAACAATCCATGTATTTTTCAAATAAAATCAAAATAATGAATTTGGAAAAAATAATAGATGTACCTTTCAGAACAGAGGTAATGGAACATAACACACTTGTTTTTAGATCTCTAACTCATATGGATAGTGAGCTATTAAAAAAGAGTGGTTTCAAAAGATACATTCGTGTAAATTCACCGAAATCTAAAATGGCAAAACTAAGGGGCGTACTCTTGACAAGGAAGGTCAGTGAACAAAATGCAAGTGGTTTTAGAAGTCCATGTCATCTGGATTGGAAGCTATTAAAAATAGTTCATGTAAATTAGGTAATTGAGTTGTAATAACAAAATTGTAGTTAGTAAATTTTATACAGAGAATTGTATAATAGAGGAAAGGTAAAGGAACACACCACGTGTTTGTAGATTTGTAGCTCATATGGATAGTGAGCTATTAAAAATAGCGGTAAAGAAGGACAAAAGCTACTAAAATTAACGAAATTGAAAATGGCAAATCCACAGACTGTACTCTGGAGAAGGAAGGTCAGTGACCAATATAAATGTGGTTTCAGATGTCTTCTTGATAGGAAATTATTAAAAAGGTTACATTAAAAGGTATCTATATTTGGTAATAGAGTTGTATTGATACCAGGGTTGGGTAGGTTACTTTTTAAATGTAATCCGTTACAGTTGAAAGTTACCTGTCCACATTTGTAATCAGTAACGTAACTTTTTGATTACAAAAACTCATTAACGTAATCTGATTACTTTGAATTACTTTTAGATTACTTTCAGATTAAGAGGCATTGGAAAACAAATAGGCATAGCCTATTCTTCCCGCAGAAGAACACCTTCTGCGGGATCATTCAATGTTAGAGTTTACATAGTTGGCCGGAATTCCCATTTTACCTTATGGGTTGTGTAGGCTACAGTGCCTTTGGAAATGTGTTTCTAAACCATTGCCTTTTACTTCAATATGATTGGGCTACATCTCTACATTACACGCTAAAGGTCTGTCAGATATTCAGTCATTCCAATTAATCCAATAAACCTCGATCTTCCAGAATCTTACTTTTTATCTCAACATAACCCAAAATCTAATGATGCTTAATTAAGCCTGTTCTGTTATTTGTGTTTTATTCATGTTTTTAATCAAAACATTGTTGAAAAATAAATGGCAATTACTCGAAAAGGGTATTGACATTGTTGTATATAAAAATTAAGATTTTTCGCTTTTCGCGCATAAACTAAATCTGCAGTAGTCTGATGATTTGCTCCACAACCAACATTGTCAAAATGTTGCAGTAACCCCCAGCACGCGAATGCACGTTTGCAATCGTGAACACCCGCATAGAAATAAGATTTACCCGCGCGAACGTAACCTGCGATTATTATGGCCACCAGTGATGGATTTTCAAAACGCAAATGAAAGAAATAAACTGTGATTATAAACCTGCACTCTTAGTTTAAAGTAAATGACGTCAGCAGCCAATGATAACCAATGAACACAATTTTCAGAGACGCAAAGCAAGCAGAATCACGTGGCCTACCTGTAGGGACGGAGTTGATGTGGCCGCGTCAAATGCAAATAAACATCCTTTGGCAGAGTGCTTCCCAACACACCTTTTCTGCTCAAATGTTGTAGTAAATTCCATATAATGTTTTATCTTGAAGGCAGCGCCATGTTACAGCTATCTAACAAATAGTTGCCTAATCTATTAAACAATTTGTAAAAGTTCTTCGGTGCAACTCGTCCTGGCTGTGTTGTTCGGTGCATTTGACAAATAAACCTTGAAACTTGAAAAAGATATAACACCAGGTAGGCCTATTGCCTATCATTGTTCTGAGAATTATACTCTGAATAGCGAACATGAAACCAAATTTACCCCGGTCATCCGAGGCTGTCTTGCAAACGCAAGATCTGTTAAAAGAAGTAGTAGCCTAGAGAATGTGGCCAAGAAAGTACATAACATTTCAGAAGTTTTATAGAAGATCAATGACTCTTGGAAAGACCTTGTGTTAAAATGATTGTTCCATTTTAAAGGAATTTTTCAATTAGTGCTGCATAGCAAAGCCTATAACTTTTATTTTGAGTAGGCCGATTGGCTGTTTCATTCGATTTGGGGTGAATAAACGTACCTATTTTATGTTCTATTGATTTTCATTCAGTGAGAATTTTAAATAGAAGTAATTTCTGAAATGTATTGTCAATTTTGTCAAATTACAAATTGTAAGCCAACATGTGTGATAAAGCTGTAGCTCATTCAAAAACACAATGAACCTCTAGGTCATAAAAGTGAGCATCTTCAAATAAATCGCCATATTACAGTATATGGCAAAATATTCAGTGTTGAATGTGTTGCTTTACGCACATGCACATAGGGCTATTGTTCGTCTTGTTTTCAAACTGAATGGATATGCCCACTGAAACGGCTACGTTTTACAACATATTAGTTCTAATAGTTTTTGGATCAGCTACAGGCGGTAGGTTTTTGACGCTTGCTACATCCGTAGCCTATAAGCCTACGATGTTGCAGGAAACAATTTGCGCATTCCTGTAGGCAATTCATATTTCTACTGATAATATTTTTCCCATGTGTTTCAGCTGACATTCCTCTACCAGCTTTTCCGAAATAGCATGGTATTTCTACAATTCCACCGCTAGGCTGTGCATACGCATGGGTTAAAATTTGCGTAGAGATACGCACACTTTCCCTCAAGTTCAACATTGATAAACGCCAACGTTTGCGTCAAAACTGGCGTACGCATGGTTTACGCACATATTTGTGCGTACACACGATTGATATAAGAGGCCCCTGGTGAGTAGGTGTTTAAATTCCAGTTTAGAGTGATGCACAATATGTTAACCAACCATTAGCGTATTTTTGGTTGGGTAATATAAGTGTGGCTGAATAATTAACTGTAAATGTCACTGGGAAAGAGTTGTAAGGTCACATTTAAAACAAAAAAAATCTAAAACCGACTTTACTTCAAACAAACCCTTAACCCTGACCTAACCTTAACTTTCTAACCAATTCTGAAATAAAACATTGGTTTGCAGGCCAGGACTTACACCAACTTAGAGCAGCTCTTTCTTAATAATGTCAAAATAAACATGTATTCAACCCTGACAAAACAATGTGTGTAAAGATGTATTTTTTGGGGGTTGGCATTATTTGTTTACATTTCATATTCGAATTAATCAAGAAACACATTTATTGTGGGAAAACGCCCATTTCATAGCTGCTGTTGAGAAAATGCCAAGAGTGTGCAAAGCTAGCATCACAGCAAAGGGTGGCTACCTTGAAAAATCAAACAGAAATGTAGCCTACTTTGATTTGTTTAACACTTTTTGATTAATACATGATTCCATATGTGCTATTTCATAGTGCTGATGTCTTCACTATTATTATGCAATGTGTACAGTAGTTAAAATAAGGACAATTTTGACAGGTATTGTATATACTAGACATTTGCATACAAAAGTGCATGCTAAATGCAGAATTTTTATTGGCCAGACCAGCTTCTGTCAAATGGAAAATCTGCACCCTCTCTCCCTTCCATTGGCATCGCTACAATGAGACACAATCATCCCATAGATAAACAATAGCAGATGAGGCAAGCAAAATATCTTGGCCATTTCCAGGTTGTAAAATTTCACAACATTTACTCACCAATAATGATATTGGGCGTATACAAAGCACATCCTAAAATGCAGAATGTCTGTTGGTCAAGTGGCAAGAGCTTCTGTTATCATATGGAAAAGCTGCATTCTCTTTTTTTTCTTAATTTCTTTTTATCTGCTATGACACACTACATCAAATCAGATTTTAAAAAATACCCTGTATTTTCCATCATGAATTGACACTCTATGTGGATTCTTTATACCCTAGTAAGTAATTCTCGAATGCCATGTTCCACGGCACAACATCTAGTTTATTTTTTTATAAGGCAATTTGCATTGCGGCATTTGGCTTACAATGTATTGAACTGGAGCAAATCGAGTGGGCGGCTAAGAAAGTGCTGCTGGCTAAACTCTGTATTTTCCCCCATGAATTGACACTATATGGATTCTTCATACCCTAGTGAGTAATTCTCGAATGCCATGCTCCACGGCACAACATCTAGTTCAAAGGGAATTTGAATAGGCCAAATTCAGGTACAGTCTTGCACATTTTATGCATTAATATTGTGGTTTCAATTTTAAACCTATATAATTCTTCTATTATTTGCTCTTTGCATTCATTAGAAAACCTGTTAAAAATGTCCTCTCTTTACACTTTACCATCATTAGAACGAATTATACACTGTCATTTATTGACATTGGCGCTTTTATTCTGAAGGTTTCCTCAATACAAAACGGTTATGACGTCATCAATAGTGCTGCTGGAAGAATGCAAGTGAATACCAGAGAGTTTGTTCTACGGGCACGTCATTAATTATTACTCTCTTCAAAGTATATTAATTTACGATTTGAACGTGTACAGCGTAAGTGTCCGTTGTCATAAATATAAACCCACAATCTTCGAATCGGTCAACACAGACAGCGAAACGTAGATATCTTTGCACGAGACAATAACTTGTTGGTAAGAATTGATTTTACAAACATCTGTACCAAGACGAGTGTTTGTTTTCGTTTGAATATGTGCATTAATTCGTTCGTTTGTTTCAGTCAAAGGCTCAAGACAGTAACCGCAAAACTGTTAATCTGCCATGGCCTCTGAAAAATGCTTGGCCAAAGGTAAGAAAAATAACATCTAAAATATGTTTGAGATGTCATGTAGTTTGTATAGGGATATAATGTAAGCTGAATACTCAACACCATACACCTCAGTTGTGCTACGTTATTAGCTACACAGATAAGGAGTTTAGTAGTAGGTTACTTATAAAAAAAAGTATTATTCGAAGAAAATGTTAATCCTGTATGTAACCGATGTAATTAATCTAGTTTGTGTACCAGTCTTAGACTAACTTTCCAATACTTACCAGTCTTGTCGTTTGACACGCATGGAGCGTACTGTAGTAAAATACAATCTAAGACACTGGTCGGTTACTCAGGCTAAAATGTGTTTTAAGTGAGAATAACGAAAGTCTGGTGCAGAGTAAGAAAGGTATTGCTTACTTACTTGTTTGTTTTTGCTAAAAAATGTAGTTGTTCACTATAGCAAAGGAGAAATTTACATGTGAAAACAACCTGGATTTCAGTTCAGTTATTCTACAGATGCATGTCTTTCGAATTTCGGGTTTCACCCGGTTATAGTGTTTTATCGACATTTACACACTCTTTTCAGGACATAATGAAATGTATTTGTGACCTGCAATACATGGTCCAAAGGATATTTTCAGTCATCTTGGCTGCAAAATGTTTCTAATGAAAAACAAAAGACTAAGGTTTCTTCAGAAAGGGTTGGCTGTTTGTTTTAACATATGACCTCATTTCGATTTTTGCAAAGTCACTGTGAGAAAGACAAACATGCTGTAGTGATGGGACGCATGTATGGAGTTAGATATCTGCCAAAAGGTTAAGCGTAAGTATTGTTAGGATCGTAAGAAAATACATTCGTAAAATGGTATGATCGTAAAAAAGGTCAGACGTAAAACATGAAACGTAAGCGTGAAATTAAATATGTGAAAGTACAAATACCCTTTTACGACTTTCCACACGTTAAATTCTTACTTTACGTCGCCATTTATTTGTTTACAAATCGTTTTTCTACGTACAAACTTTTGTCAGTAATCTAGCATCTGCAAAGATAAGACCCGAAAGTAGCTCTTCGAAACCGTAAAGCTAGCAACAATAAGTTGGACCGCTAGCCCAGTGTTCAACCATTGCGTCGCCATTCCGGATATCATGTTCAAAATAAAAGTCCATAGCTGTTTTTTTTAAGGCTGCTTCACAACATTACACCAGTAGGCTTTAGGTAAAAATACTTGTGTGAAAATGACAAGGACACAGTATACCGTTGCATAGAATATCCTTCTGAACTGCAAAATATAATGAAGTAATTTAGGTCAAGATATTCTTTAAATATTAGTCTGGCATGTGCTATTTAATTGCTGGGTTCTGTCCATACTATTTATGATGGCTGTATGTGGCCTGGAACTTCGGTAGTAATTGCTTAACATTTCGTTTTAGTTATTCAGTATTTTAACAAATTCTAATTTTACAGCAATAACCCAGGGGGAAAAAACAAAGACCCATAAAGCAACGCTGTTTGAGTATTTGGGACCACAACAAGTGTGTAGGCCTACACAATAACATTTCTATAAGTTTGTGTAATTTTTATTACACATGAAACCTATGCACAAAGAGCAGTTACGCACATGAAAATCTGCATTCACAATGCATGTATGAAGAAAGAAGAGACTTTTAAATTGAAATCTTGCAGGATACCCATTTCCAGTTTCCCTGATTTCCTGTTGGTCACACTGCCTGTGCTTGTTATATTAGCACTTATCCCGGAAAGTGTCGGTTACGTTTTTTGGGAGGATGAGATGAAACTGCCAAAACTCCAGATTGTGATGCTGTATTTTAGAATTGTAAAACTAGATTCGTAGAAGCAAAAAATATTTGTCCGTCATCGTAACAGGGTGTTTGTACGTTCACAGATCTAATTTCACACATACGTTTCATGTTTTGCGTATGACTTTTTTTACGATCATACCAATTCACGGATGGATTTTCTTACAATCCCAACAATACGTACGCTTAACCTTTTGGCAGATATCTAACTTCATACGCATGAAGCCAAGGCTATGGAGCCAAATTGAGCTCAAATGTATTGACTGTAGAAAAGAAAAACGTAACTGAAATATTTCATAGTATGAAAAAACTAAATTCAGTTGTATGAAAAAAATAGATTCAAGCGTGGAAAAAGTGTATGCTAAAATCATTAAATGGATTTTCGCATCCAATCTTAAAATGTCTTCGTTCAAACACGTTTTTTCCACGCTCACTTCTTACGATTACAATTTCTTCCCACCTTCGTTCGAGTCATGTTTTCTCAAAACCAGGTTTTGAGCCTCTTGCCGTGGAGTCGGGGCTTTATCTAGGCATTGAATTCTCGCACCCGATTAGCCATGAATCACACCATTATAAGGTGAAAATCATAGCCTTTCCATGCACTGCTTTCCCAATGCAACCTGTGGAGAGAATTTTAAGAATTGTATAAACTAGGCTAAATGTGTACATTTAAACAGAATAATAAACTGTTATGCCCAGGTTGCGTCAACGTCACTGTTGCCATGGTCAAAGGCTTTCCTCCATGCCCAGTTATTTACAAGTGCTTCCCATATACAGTTGTGCTCAAAAGTTTGCATACCCTTGGAGAATTGGTAATGTATGTACTATTTGTAAAGAAAACATGAGTGAACAGACAAAACACATGTATAAAACAAAAGATGGCAACAAAGAAAAAAATGAACTGACCCCTGTTCAAAAGTATTAAGAACCTTTAGTTCTTAATACTGCATGTTGTCCCCTTTAGCATCAGTGACAGCGTGCAGTCTTTTGTAATAGTTGTCTGAGGCCCTGAATTCTTGCAGGTGGTATAGCTGCCCATTCGTCTTAGCAAAATGCCTCCAGGTCATGCAAAGTCTTTGGTCGTCTTGCATGAACCGCACATTTGAGATCTCCTCAGAGTGGCTCGATGATATAAAGATCAGGAGACTGTGATGGCCACTCCAGAACCTTGACCTTTTTCTGCTATAACCACTGGAGGGTCAACTTGGCCTTGTGCTTAGGGTCATTGTCGTGCTGAAAAGTCCAAGAGCGTCCCACATGCTGCGCTCATCTTGCCAACAATTTTCACAAGATTCCCCGTGCCTTTCGAGCTCACACACCCCCAAAACATCAGTGAGCCACCACCATGCTTCACAGTGGGGATGGTATTCTGTTCACTATAGGCCTTGTTGACCCCTCTCCAAACATAGCGCTTATGGTTGTCACCATAAAGCTCTATTTTGGTCTCCTCACTCCAAATTACAGTGTGCCAGGAGCTGTGAGGCGTGTCAAGGTGTTGTTGGACATATTGTAACCAGGTTTTTTTGTGGCACTGGCGCAGTGAAGGCTTCTTTCTGGCAACTCGAGCATGCAGCTCATTTTTGTTCAAGTATCGTTGTATTGTGTTCCTTGTGTGGAAGATGGAAAAATGTTCGCAATTTATTATGAAAAGAGACTCAACAGTCATTCGTATAACAGTTGATTATTTCAGTTTAATTATGTGGATCCACGGGAACAATCGTTTTCACAAAACTGAGTATAAGTACAGAGACCCAACATAGTAGTGTCATAACAATTGTTCTGATCATACATTATTGCTTTCACCTCTTTATACACCTCCTTGTCAGCTCCCAAAAATATTTTCTCTTATGCTATACGATACATACAAAAACAAGTCGTCATAATAATAGGAAAACAAGATGGCACACTACACTGTCATGGCAACCATAGTTCTAGGTCAGAGTTAACAGACGACCTGATCTGAGCTACCCCTGGTCTCTGTCCTGCCCAAATGGGAAAATACAGAGGAGACACAGGCAACTTCACCTTGGAGCCATCTGTAGTAGGGTCATAGATAGGATAGGTTTGAGTCCTGGCGCCTTCGGTTGTGGCCATAATCACTTCTAAGAACAGGGCATGCTGACCTAGGTCGTCTTCTATCTGTGGCAACCATGACCAGTCTAAAGCAAATTCAGGCCTAGTCTAAAACAGTCCATTTATTACAGTTATTTTGCAAAATAATGGATAAATAAGGATATGGTAATAAATTAATCCTCCACACTTGAAACAACCAGTCTTTTTCCAGAGCAGCCTGTATTTCTCCTGAGGTTACCTGTGGGTTTATCTTTGTATCCTGAACAATTCTTCTGGCAGTTTTGGCTGAAATCTTTCTTGGTCTACCTGACCTTGGCTTGGTATCAAGAGATCCCAGAATTTCCCACTTCTTAATAAGTGATTGAACAGTACTGACTGGCATTTGCAAGGCTTTGGATATCTTTTTATATCCTTTTCCATCTTTATAAAGTTCCATTACTTTGTTACGCAGGTCTTTTGACAGTTCTTTTCTGCTCCGCATGGCTCAGTATGTAGCCTGCTCAGTGCATCCACGTGAGAGCTAACAAACTCATTACCCACAGGTGTGGGAAATTCACCTTTAATTGCCATTTTCACCTGTGTGTCACCTTGTGTGTCTGTAACAAGGCCAAACATTCAAGGGTGTGCAAACTTTTGATCAGGGCCATTTGGGTGATTTCTGTTATCATTATGATTTAAAAAAGAGCCATACAACTATGTGATAATAAATGGCTTCGTCTGAAGCTTCGATTGATCGCATGCTTTTTCCAAAGCCTCTTTGGAAAATGCAGGCTTCTATGGTTGTGCGGTTTGGTGCCTGAGACTTTCGAACAGCAACCTTTACTGATTTTTGAACCATTTTGATGAGAGCCTCAGACGCTTCAGAAAGCCTCAGT
This sequence comes from Esox masquinongy, assembly GCA_016801175.1. Lineage (NCBI taxonomy): Eukaryota > Metazoa > Chordata > Actinopteri > Esociformes > Esocidae > Esox > Esox masquinongy. The sequence continues at coordinate 41,012 of JACXGI010004447.1, read as the reverse complement.
TGCCCATCACTAACTTGCTGTATTATTGTAGTCTACATAAGTAGTCTTGCACAAGGCCACACTTCCAGTTTCGTCTGTCCTCCTTGGTGTTCTGGAAACTTGCCTATTAAAAAAAGTTGTTGCTGACTCTCAGCGGCAAGATTTCTATTGGATGTTAGTTTTCAGAAAACCTCCACTCACTGGCTTGTCGAAGGCGGGCTTAGCGTGGTTTCACTATTTCTTTGAACTAGATAGAACTAATTTCCTGAAAGTTTATAGTTCCTACCTAGGTTGCCACCAGCGCTTGACATTAACTTTTTTGCTCACCAGCCACTGTGGCTAGTGGTTTTCCAAAGTTACTAGCCACTCAGCATTTTCACTAGCCACAATTTTGTTGTTGGGAAATTATATTTTATTTGATTAAAGTTGACTATGGTGTGCTACATCATGGCCTATCTTGTTCACATCAGTCACTAGCGTGCAAGTGAAAGGCAATAGGCGAAACACAAATGGACCAGTACTCAAACACTGTATGCAGGTAGTGCTCTTGGGAGTTGTAGGGTTGTTGCTCGTAGTGTTACTCACATTGCAACAAATATATTATTTCAGATGTCTTTTGAGAAGACTACAATAAAAAAATAGATATATAGAATGCCACCCGCCAAAGTGGCTAGTAAGACTGACTGCGTTACACACCACAGCCGTATTCTACCCACATTTGGTGGGTTGGTGGGTGCTAATGTCAAGCCCTGGTTGCAACATATCAGAAAAGACGCAAAGATGGAGGAAAAATTTAATTGGGTTTTGTAAGATCTGTACTATATTGGGTTTTCTAAGATCTGTGCTATATTCATAACATCAAGTCAATAAAGCCATTACAACTTCTCTGCTTAAATGTTTCTCTGAAAAAAAGATTTTAGTGTGCCGTTAGGCTCAAATCTTTTGGTACATCTGAGGGTTGAGACTGCCGCACCACTGGGGATGTCACCATACCAGAAATGTAGTAGTCGATACCAATACCAGTGAAATTCCACGGTTCTCGATACCCAATTCGATACCATTGTAAAAATACTAAAACAAAACAATAAATCCCATGTACTTAAGAAAACAGCAGAGGCCACACACACACACACACACACACACACACACACACACACACACACACACACACACACACACCTCTACTCAGAGTGCAAGCAGTAGTTTAAATTTACTGACATAGTCCGGAAATGTTTATTTAAAACACAAACATTATATTTTGATGACAGATGACACAGACTGAACGGTAAGGACGGTAGCCTACTACTACCAACTATGGTTACATTATGGTAGCCTTTAGCATTTAGCCATTGCTAGTCTCATGAGGCCACACCTCCAATCTCGTCTGGCCTTCTTGGCCTCTAGCGACATTCAAGGCCTGGTTTAAGAGGTTAAGCCATTGTTGCAAACGTCACATGGAATATAGTTGGCTAGGCTACACAGTAATGCCAGCTGGCCATCTATAATGGCCCATGGATGTTAAGAAGAAAAATTGAAAAACTCTATGAACACTCTGCATTTAGTTATATGTATAGAAAATGTTCCCAACACTAAAATAGACGGGGTACCTAATTGATTAATGCATTTTATCCTCTTGCAGACTGGTGTCTTTTCTGACACTTTCACAGCTCTGTTGCTAGTTGAGGGAGGAACCAGTCAATCCTGTTATGTAACATTGGAGGACAGACACTAAATCATTTTTCCTTGAGGGCCATTTGTTAGAATTGAGTTGCAATATAAAATTGAAAATAATTTCATGCTCTGACTCCATGTATCTTTTCTGCTATTATGGATTATGCATTTCAAATTCTATCAAATACTTTCCTTGCTGCTACCCTGTCAAACATGCATTTTTATAGTCTCTTCTGATCTTTGTGGAGTTAACAGTGTATTTGGTCAACCAAGACACGAATACTGGTCATAACTTGTATCTATGGTTTGGTTGGACGTATGAGATTACTTGGGAGCTGTGCAAGATAAATGGGAAATATAATACATTCAAAATGTGTATCTAGGTACTTGAGACAGTATTCAGACTACATTTAATGAAGGATCCTGTGTGAGGAAGCAGGGTAGCATGAACTTGGCACACCTGCTTGTATTGGGGCAGACATTGTTTTATTTTTATTTTTTTTTATAATTAGTATTTTGAGTTTTTGAACCACTGTTGCCTCGTAGTCAACATTGTAGACAACATTACAGTCAACATCTTAACATATATCCGTAGTGATGATGCATATTGAATAGAAAAATAAAAGGATTAAGCCAGAATAGGTAATAGAAATCATATAGAAATAAATAAATAAAAAATGAAAATAAAAAAAAACACACCCATGGATCAAATGTACAGTTTTACAATAAGCACCACACTTTCATCTGGTAGCAATATATTGCACATATTTTCCCCATTTCGCCACAGTTTTCCGCCCTGTCATTGATGTTGAAAGAGATTTTTTCGTATGATGCCACTTTTGCCAACTCCGTGCTCACTCCTGGAAAGAGGGCTCACATGGGTTCTTCCAGTTTCTCATTATTATTTGTTTTCCAACCATTATACTGGTCTGAATAAAGTCCGCTGCTCCACTGTTCGATGTCATTTGTGGATCATTTAAAACATACAGCCTCGGGCAGAACTCCAAGCTAGTCCAGGTAATGTTTTCAATGCGATCATGAATCTTTAGCCAATAGTTCTGAATCATGGGGCATTCCCAGAGCAGATGAAGAAGAGTCCCTTCCGAGCTGCAGCACTTCCAGCAGTCTGCATTATCCCTCAGCTTCAGCCTAAACAGCCGGGTCGGAGTCCAATAAAACGATTAAGAATCTTAAACTGGATTAGTCTAATTTTAATGTCTTTTGAAACACCTTAGTGTTTTCACAAATACGATCCCACTCTTTGTGTGACATCAATGTTCAAATCTGCCGTCCAAGTTAACATTGTTGCATAAGATATGGTAACTGTCTGTTGGAATAACATTGCATAAAAGATAGCAGCCTCATGCCCCAAACCCATTATTTTCGTAGTCTGAGAGAGAAGGTTTGACTGCTGAGGTTCTATTCCTCTCCCTATGACAGTCACTAACAGGTGACGCATTTGTAAATACTTCCAGAAATTATTTTGTATTCACCAGCCAACCTTTTGTATTCAGATTGTATTCACCAGCCAACCTTTCAAATGACTTTATATTATCCCTCTCATATAGGTTTGCTAGTGTAATAATTCCTTTTTCTACCCAATCTTTCCATAGAAGGGAATGTTTATTGACACGTAACTTTGGGTTATTCCAAATACAAGATTCAGAATTAAGATAGACATTGATATTAAAAGCTTTAGAAAACTTCTTCCACACATTACAGAGGTTGGATATGATAGGGTGAAATTTTAATTCGGAGGGTATATTGCTAGACAGAGCATTTATAGGGGTAAGTGGGGAGAACAATCTCCGTTCAATCTCTAACCAGGGAGGGGCTCTCTCAAGTGGCAGTGTCCACTGAGCTATATGTCTCAGGCAGGAGGCATAATGATACAGGGCTAGTTTGGGGAGGCCCATGCCACCCTTATTGATTGGCACCTGAAACCTTTCTAATTTTATCCTTGCACGTCTACCATTCCATAAGAACTTTTTGCAAATTTGGTCGAACCTTTTAAAGTACTTTTGGGGTATTGCAATAGGAAGACATTGAAGCAAATAATTCACCCTCGGGATACAGTTCATCTTCAGGACGTTGATCTTTCCCCATAATGATAAGAATAGTGGTGACCATCTATCTGTATCTAATGAAATTTTATTAAAGAGTGGATCCAAATTCTTTTCGATTATTTTATCAATTTGGCGAGGGAAGAGAATGCCAAGATATTTTATGCCTTCAGTAGGCCACTGAAACAGCCCCCCCTGAAATAAAGTTTTTGGGCAGTATGAAGTCAGTGGAAGGGCCTCTGACTTAGCCCAGTTGACTTTACCCTGATATCTTGGAAAACGACTCAATAACGTCCAATAATGCTGGGACAGATCTGGCTGGGTCTGAGGCAAGCCACAAAATATCGTCCACGTAGAGCAGAAGCTTATGTATTGACTCATTAATTTTAACTCCCTGAATATTCTGATTCTTGTGAATAGCTGCCGCAAGAGGCTCAAGACTTAGACAGAAAAGCCCTGGCGATAATGCAGAGCCCTGCCGGGTGCCTCTACGAAGTGTGAAATAAGAGGAAATCAGACCATTTGTTCTCACTGCGGCCTGTGGGTCTTTGTAAAGTGTATCTATCCATCTGAGAAATGTTTGACCAAATTCAAAAGTTTTAAGCGTATGAAACATATACCTCCACTCCAACCTATCAAACACTTTCTCAGCGTCAAGTGAGATAGCTGCTGTTGGATCGTTGGAATCCCGCACCCACCACATAATATTTATAAGGCGTCTCACATTATCAGAAGAATTTCTTTGTCTAATAAAGCCCACTTGGTCAGGATAGATAAGTGACCCAAGTGTTTTATCCAATCTATTTGCAAGTATTTTAGATAAAATTCTACAATCAACAGATATTAAGCTTATTGGACAATAGCTTTTACAGTCAGTCGGGTCCATTTTTTTTTTTTAAGTATAAGTGTGATAATTGCTTGGTTTAAGGAGGGAGGTAATTTGCTAAATTCAAATGCTTCTGCAAGCATATTTTCAAATAGTGGTAATAGGTCTTCTGCATAACATTTAAAAAATTCTGCTGTAAACCCATCTTGGCCTGGAGATTTACCTGATGGTAGGGCCTTAATTGCATCAAGTATCTCCTGTGAAGTAATAGGTAAATCTAAGTCCTCCTGTTGTGAGACACTCAGCTTTGGAAGGTTTAATTTGTTGAGAAATGACATCTCTTTGTCTGTGGCAGTGATTTCAGATGTATAAAGATTCATATAGAATTTCTTGAATACAACATTTATTTCCCTAGATTTAGTTGCAAGGCTTCCATCCCCAGTCGTCACTGTTGCTACCGAAGATTTGGACTCTTTTTGTTTAATGTACCTCGCCAAAAATTTCCCTGCTTTGTCCCCCGATTCAAAAATAGTCTGCCTGGCCCTGAACAAAAGATTCAGTTTTTCTGGATATTATAATATTATATTCATATTTAAGGCAGGTCAAGTCAAAGATATATTCTTTGTTAATTTAGCTTCAGTGTTCTTGATTCTCTTTTCTAGATCTGTTTAGCAGCATTGACCTTCTTCTTATGAGAAGAATATTGAATAATAAATCCCCTTAGAAAGGCCTTCATGGCTTCCCAGGCCACTATGGCAGAGGGAGCTGTGGGAAAACAGAGTTAGGCATTCTACTTAATGTTGGTTTACTTCTATCAAGGATTTGATCTAAGACAATATTGAAGTCTCCTCCCAGAATTATGGGATACTGTCCAATATCATGCAACTTACTTTCTGAGTCTACGAAAAAATTGGGGTGATCAGCATTGGGTGCATATATATTGGCCAGTATCAGAGTATGTCCTTGTATCTCTGCTAGTATTATAATTATTCTGCCCTCCTCATCTTTAACCTCCCTCCTGAGCTTGAACTGTAAGCCTTTGTTAATTAATATAGCTACTCCTCGACTTTTAGATTATGCAGTCCCTGCATAATTTAACTGATTCCTGGGGACAACAATGTGTTTCCTGCAAGAATACTACATCTTGTGTTTTAGTTTTCAGATGCCCCAATATTTTCTTCCTTTTAATTGGACAGCCCAGGCCATTCACATTCCAGGTAGAATAACATGACCTCCCACTGCTAGTCATAAGCAACCTTAATGTATTTTACTGTAGAATAAGTGGCCATTCTATTATGATATAAGATCCATGGCGCAACATAAATAATACACACTGACAAGAAAAGAAAAAGAAGAAAAACATAATACCAACACCATAGTAATATCAATAAACAGCAGACTGCGGGCCAGTCTGGTATAAAGAACAACAGAACCAGGAACATTTTTGGATTAACACAAAAAAGTAAATCTCTTAGGTCCATGACTTATGGAACAAGGGCAGCCTACAAGCCCACTGCCCTGAGTATCATATACAAAATTGTGTTCAGATATTTGTTAAGGAAAATATAGGGATTTCTATACAAAAATAAAAATTGTTGGCAACACAGGCCCCAACTATGAAAAATATGCACTCAAATGTCAGCTTCAAAATGGTTTGTGACGTGCAGAGCCAGTAATTTGAAATGATCTGTCCATGTCCAAAAACAAAACAGAGGACTGCTAATTTGCATATATACACCCCCTATCTCACATACCGTTACCTTCCTGAACAGACGGACAGCAAGTTCTTGTGGTTTCCAAAGCATATCCCGAGCGCACCCGGATCACATGACGCGCTGACACAGTGCCAGACATGTACTTCAGCGCCTCTCGATGTACTCCATTGCTTTATCCGGGTCATCAAACACCCGTGGACTCAGTCCACTGATGAAAATCTTCAGAATTGCAGGGTATAGCATGCCAAATTTAATCTTGCGCTCATGGAGTGCTTTCTTGCAGCGTGAGAATGCTTCTTGCTTCCTTTGCGTCTCCCTCGAATAATCCGGGAAAATCAAAACTTGTTTGCCGTTCCACGTCAGGCGTTTCTTTTCACATCCTGCTTCCAGGATGGCTTGGCAATCTTTGTATCGTAGCAAGCGCGCCACAATTTTTCGAATCTGAGGTTGTTGCGTCGGGATCTGTCTTCAGCTGCGGCCAGCCTGTCTGTTAGTAGTTGTATGTCCTCTTTCGTGGCTGCCGCCGGTCTTGCGTTTATGTTAGCTTGCTCGTCTTCTAGCTGACTCACTCGATCTTCCACTTCCGTAACACGAGAAATGAGTGAGGAGAGCTTTGTATCCACGGAACTCAGAGACCGACGAATTTCTTTCAGATACGCCGTTTCCTCTAGTATCTTGCCCAGCATCCCGTGAATCTGAGTCATATCAGGCTGGTCGGGCTCCCTGGCAGTGCTAACTGTGGGATCTTTGCTAGCTGCTACTCCCTTCGTGCACGTGTTGAGCTGAGTCTGTGCGGCTAAGCGAAGTTTTTTGTTCAATGTTACCGCCAGAAGACGAACTTTTGCCTTCTTCTGACATTTTGAGTTCCACGTAAAATGTAGAAGAAAAATACCTATATCTGAACGTATTTTAGGATATAATAAGCATATTAACCCAAAAGACAGCAGGAGCACACGTTTCAAGCTGCCATCGCTTGTCCCTGCGTCACGTGACTTCCGGGGCAGACATTGTTGATTGAGTTACATAATAAAAATGTGAGGCGGTTCCAGTGGGAAACATACATGCCCATGCCTTAAAAACGTTCAAGCCACAAAAACAAATAGATGGTAAACTGTCAATTTTTCTTAACAACGTCCTCTTGATATCACTATGACATTGTTTGTCAGTGTTATTTTTATAGCACAAAATATAGGATTATTGTCTAAGTGTTAAGAACCGCTCTCTCTGCTATTTTCGGCTGACACTGTCATTTCAACAGTGTAAATCTAGCATTATTATGTTATCAGTAGTCTGAATTAATTGGCTTGCTCATATTTCAACTATGTTGCCACATGGAATAATCGTTTCAACACTATACAACTAGTGATTATGGAGGATAAAAAGGCAACAGCAAGACAACCCTGAAAAAGGGAATGGTTTTGCAGGTGGTGGCCACAGACAATTGCTCTCTCCTTATCCTTCCTGACTGATTCTTCTCTAGTTTTGCTAGTGTCCTTGTCACTACTGGTAGCATGAGGCGGGACCTCCAGTTCATTCAGGTTGCACAGGTAGTCCAGCTCCTCCAGGATGGCACATCCATACGTGCCATCGCAAGAAGGTTTGCTGTGTCTCCCAGTACAGTCTCATGAGCATAGAGGAGATGCCAGGAGACAGGCCGTTACACAAAGAGAGCTGGACAGGGCCACAGAATGGCATCAACCCAGCAGCAGGACCAGTATCTGCTCATTTGTGCGAGGAGGAACAGGAGGAGCACTGCCAGAGCCCAACAAAATGACTACAGCGGGCTACTGGTGTGCATGTTTCTGACACAACTGTCAGAAACACGCTCCATGAGGGTGCTCACCAGAGAACACCAGAATTGGCAGGTCTGCCATTGGCGCCTCGTTATCTTCACAGATGAGCAGGTTCACTCTGAGCACGAGAAAGAGTCTGGATACACTGTAGTGAACGTTATACTGCTTGCCACATCATCCAGCGTGACTGGTTTGGTTATCCTTGGAGGGTCGCACAGACTTCCACGTGCTAGCCAGCAGTCCCTGACGGCTGTTAGGTACCAGGATGAAATCCTCAGACCGATCGTCAGACCTTACGCTGGTGCAGTTCCTCCTGGTGCAGGAAAATGCCTGGCTGCATGTTGCCAGAGCGTGTAGGCAGTTCCAGGACGACGAAGGCATTGATGCCATTGACTAGCCCTCACGTTCCCCAGACTTGAATCCAATTGAGAACCTCTGGGACTTTATGTGCTGGTGCATCTGACACTGCCAGGTAGTGCCACAGACTGACCAGTAGCTCACTGATGCCCTGATCCAGGTCTGGGAGGAGATCCCCAGGACATCATCCGCAGTCTCATCAGGAGCATGTCCAGATGTTGTCAGGAGTGCATACAGGCACGTGGGGGCCATACACACTACTGAGTCACATTATGAGTTGCCGCAATGAAATTCACGCAAGTTGGAACAGTCTGTGATTTCAATTGTTTACTTTCATTTTCGGTGCGACTTGGAATCCAGCCCTATATAAACCGAGCAGGGCTCTTAGATCCATGAACACTGGTCAGCTAGTAGAGCCCAGAGCCCAACCTAAACATGGAGAAGCTGCATTTAGCACTTATGCTGTACACAACTGGAATAAACTACCAGAAGATCTTAGACATGCCCCAAACGTATCCATTTTTAAATCCAGGTTAAAAACACTACTCTTTTCACGTGCCTATGACTGAGCACTTAAACTTAACCACACTGTTTAGCCTTATAGCTTCCTATGTTTTTATCCCATTTCTAATCTTCTTTCTTATTGTATTTCTATTATTATGATGTTTTTATTTGTTTTGATGTTTTAATTTGAGTATTTGTTTTTATGTTATTGTATTTTTATATATTTTATATTTTATTTTTCTTTGTAAAGCACATTGAATTGCTTCGATGTATGAATTGTGCTATATAAATAAACTTGCTTGCTTGCTTGCCTTAATCGGTTGGTGGTTTCCACTGACCGTTGTTGCATCATTTTGTTTTCAACGAATTATACAATGTACAGTTAAGATTTTGATATTTAATATTTTGTTCAAGACCCGACGTGTGATTTAAGTGTTCCTTTATTTATTTTATTTTTTTTAGCAGTGTCTATCTGCATTTATAGCGGAATGATCGTGTATCACAATTCATTCACCAGAAATGTTTGGGTGCATACAAAGGTGCGTCGTATAATGAACTTCAATTGGTGCACAGAAGCTGCACAGTATTTAAAAATATTCCCTCACTCATTTACTGGTTGCTAAAAGTTCAACACAATTAACTAAATTTAAGTGAGACATTTTTTTTGTGTAGATGCAGCGTTTCCCAATGCTGACCCCAAGGGGTGCATGATTTTTTCCTAGCACTCACACCTGATTCAAATTTAAAAGTTGATGATAGGTTGATTGTCAATCAAGTGTGTAAGTGGTAGGGCAAAAACAAAAACATGCACCCCTTGGGGTCCCAAGGACCAGGATTGGGAAACGCTGCTGTATGGTATAATGCAGTGTTTCTCAACCTTGCTCCTGGACGCCACCCTGCCCTGCATGTTTTAGATCTCTCCTTGCCCTAACATACCTGATGTAGCTCATGAAAGACTGAGCTGATCATTTGAATCAGGTGTGACAGAACAGGGAGGGTTCTAAAACATGCAGGGCAGGGGGACGCCCAGGAGTAGGGTTGAGAAACACTGGTACAATGTATGAAAATCATTGTGCCATCTAATTGCTTTTTTAAATTTAGAAAATATCCTAAAATTGATTTTACAGCTTTTGTAAGCTGGTTGACCATAACTTAAAGAATGTTTTTATATGAACAGTTGGTGTAATTCAGCTAACCTCAACCATAGGCTGCACATAGGGATATCTTTAAGCAGATGCCTTGTTCATTGTTATAATTCATTTTATAATGCAAGAGATGCAGCATTTTAAAAAGTACACTTAATTGTATAATAAAAATCTGCTATATATGATCAATCAGTAGGTCAAAATTGAATTCACTGTTCGCTGTGATTCAAATGAACAAGATAATTTGGGGCAAAAATATTTAGATGAATTTAAATGTGTTTTACAATATATAGATGTCCCATTCACGCGTGTGCTACCATAAGTCGTTTGCCAATGGACACGTAAATAGCACCGCAATTGTCCTGTTCATTAGTGTTTTTGACACCTGGTTCAACATGAGAACGCTGCCTTAAGCCGATGATTTTGACCCTTTTGGCGTTCCATACATATTCTCACCATGACAGCTGGGGATTTAATCCTGCATTTGCCACCCCCACATGCATGCCATTAACAATCACTCTGTGTACATTTCAGGGCTTTATATGCTGCTCTGTTTTATGCCAAATACAGTTTACCTGTCCTATCTGACACTTGACCAGAGAACTGGGAAATAGTGCAGGTGTGAAAACCAGGGTCAGCAGGACTTTGTTGGTCTGTTGTGATGTCAAGAAAGCAGAGGGATTCATCATACTTCTACCCATCTTCACAACCATATGTCTGACAATGTGTTTTCACCGAAACAGCTTGACATCTAGGGTGGCACGCGGTCCCCTCAGCTTTCTCAATCACCACGTAATTCAATATTAGATATAGAAATTGGGTTGAGTGATTTTGTTTTGGACTTTAAACTGTAGCGCTTTCAGCAACAGATTATCAATAATAACAGCTACACTAAAGTCAAACATTATAGCTCAAACCATCTTATCAATTTCTTTAAGCATATCATCAACCATGTATCACCACCAAGCATGTTGAGTGCCCTTGCCTAAAAACATTCTTAAGCCTGTTGTTAGTTTTTTGAAATTGTATTTAGCAGAAAATGCTGTATGCTGGATATCTAATTACCACCCACTGCCATTAAACAAGTCTTTTATGAGGTTTAATAAGTGAACATTGACTTTATTGTACAGGAAGCAGTGCTCCCGGCCCATTACCCAAAGGTCAAATCAGGCTTTACAGTATGAGATTCTGCCCATTTGCCCAAAGAACGAGGCTAGTGCTTCATGCCAAAGGAATCAAGTAAGTCTCTATCATATGCCAAAACCTCAGTGTTAATTGTGTTTTAATGTTTTACCCTCCTTGTGTTTTCCACAAGACATTTTTCATATCAAATAAACTTGAAATTTTGTCTTAGGCATGAAACTGTCAACATTCATTTGAAAGACAAACCAGACTGGTATTTTGAGAAGAACCCTATGGGTCTTGTTCCGACATTGGAGACTTCAAGTGGTCAGGTGATCTACGAGTCTCTAATCACCTGTGAATACCTAGATGAGGTCTATGGAGAGAAAAAGCTGCTTCCAGCTGATCCTTTTGAGAAGGCCCAGCAGAAAATGCTGTTGGAGGATTACTCCAAGGTATGATCAGCTCCATGTCTTTAGGGTAATTGGGTTGTTCTTTACTGAATTAAATTATTTCCTTTATTTTGCAATTCTGTGGCCTGTTAACTACACTCAAAATAATTAAGGGAACACTTAAATCACACATTGGGTCTTGATAAACAAAGTATATTAAAGATCAAAATCTTTACTGTGCATTGTAATTCATTGAGAACAAAATTATGTTCAATTATGATCAATGGAAGCCAAAGTCACCAACTGATTGAGGGCTGGATTCAAACTCACACTGAAAATCAAAGTAAACAATTGAAATCACAGGCTGCTCCAACTTGCATGAATTTTATCACGGCAACTCATAACGTGACTCAGTGTGTATGGCCCCGATGTGCCTGTATGCACTCCGGACAACGTCTGGGCATGCTCCTAATGAGACAGCGGATGATGTCCTGGGGGATCTCCTCCCAGACCTGGATCAGGGCATCAGTGAGCTCCTGGACAGTCTGTGCTGCTACTTGGCAGTGTCGGATAGTTTCAAGGTTTATTCGTCAAATGCACCGGACCACACAATGTTATCCTGCACAATGAAATTCTTGTGACATGGCACCCAACAACTACGTAGTGAGAGTTAATTAAGAAGAAGAATAAATCAGCAATATACAAAACACTACTTTAGCAGCAGTTTAAAAGAGTACTGTAAACTAGCAGCAATCTGGGTATTATTATTGATATAGCAGCAATCTGGGTAGTATTATTGAACATTTTAGATATGGCAAGTATGGCAGTAATATATACATGTGTGAACAAGCAGCAATTGATGAAGTTATTGAATATTATAGATACATATGAGTGCAATAAGCTTATGAATGGTGGCATAGCACACTATAGCTACGTAGTGAGAATTAGGAAGAACAAAAGAATGTATCAGACGTTATGTATCGGATGAATAAAGTCTTGTGGACCCTCCAAGAATATGCCTCCCCAGACCATCACTGACCCACCGCCAAACCGGTCATGCTGGATGATGTTGCAAGCAGTGTAACGTTCACTACAGCGTCTCCAGACTCTTTCAAATGTGCTCAGTGTGAACCTGCTCTCATCTGTGAAGATAATGAGGCACCAATGGCAGACCTGCCAATTCTGGTGTTCTCTGGCAAATCCCAATCAAGCTGCACAATACTGGGCTGTGAGCACAGGTCCCACAAGAGGACGTCGGGCCCTCAGGCCACCCTCATGGAGTCTGTTTCTGACAGTTTGGTCAGAAACATGCACACCTGTAGCCTGCTGGAGGTCATTTGGTAAGGCACTGGCAGTGCTCCTCCTGTTCGTCCTCGCACAAAGGAGCAGATACCAGTCCTGCTGCTGGGTTGATACCCATCTACAGCCATGCCCAGCTCTTCTCATGTAACAGGCCATCTTCTGGTATCTCCTCCATGCTCTTGAGACTGTACTGGGAGACACAGCAAACCTTCTTGCAACGGCACATATGGATATACCATCCTGGAGGTGCTGGACTACCTGTGCAACCTGAATGGGCTGCAGGTACCGCCTCATACTACCAGTAGTGACAAGGACACTAGCAAAACTAGAGAACAATCACTCAGGAAGGATAAGGAGAGAGCAATTGTCTGTGGCCACCACCTGCAAAACCATTCCCTTTTTGGGGGTGTCTTGATGTTGCCTCTCCAGTGCACCTGTTGTCACTTTCATCTACACCAAAACAGGTGACATTGATTCACAATCACTTGTGCTTGTGAACTGGACAGATTGATATCCCTGAAGTTTAACTGACATGGTGTTATACTGTGATGATTGTGTTCCCTTCATTTTTTTTGAGCAGTGTGTTTCAGAATTTGGCACAACCCTAATTTCTAAACTTGCTACCACTTAGACTGTGTTCACAGCAAGTCATGATCTATAAAGTTTTATAAACTGGGTGTTTTGAATTGTCAATGCTGATTGGCTGATAGCTGTGGTATGAGACTGTATATAATGGGTATAACATCACAATTTTTTATGGCTCTAATTGCATTGGGGGTTTATAAAATTTATGGGATTATAAAAGCAATAAGGCATCTCTGGGGTTTGTCAGCGGCTAGGAGCTGTGTCCAGGCAATCCGCAATGGATTGTGCATAAGAACAGCTCTTTACCGTGGTATATTGGCCATATGTCACACCCCTCATTCCTTATTGCTTAAATAGCCATTGTCCCTACACAGCAGTTAAAGACATGCATAGCAAATGGCGCCTTTGTTTGTATTATATCTCCTCTATTGACCTGCTTAGATCCTATAGACTTAGCACCTTTTACCAACGGTACAGTTTGGATTGCAAATAAAGTTACCTTATTGTGAATGTTGAATGTCTTTGTACAGATGATACAGTTATTCTACAAGATACCAACAGGTAAAAAAAACGGAGAAGACATTTCAGTACTGGAAGAGGAGCTGAAAAATAAATTTGTCAGGTTGAACAAAGTAAGTTATTCCAGGCATTAATGCGTTAATAACATTACTACTGTTATAATTGTCTATGTTGTTGACATGTAAATGTAGTGAAATGTAGGCTGTAAATAGATTTTTCTTTGTAGAGTATGACATTTAATGTTGATTCATGACAAGGGTGTGTCATGAAATGGATTTAGAATCTTTTATGAAGAATGATTTTTGAAATGAGAATAAATGTCTTTACAATTCTGTACTTTTTCAGGAACTTGTCAATAAGAAGACCCAGTTCTTTGGTGGAGATGCAATCACAATGATCGATTACATGATGTGGCCATGGTTTGAGAGGCTGGAGATGTACGGATTGAAGCAGTATGTATCCATTCTAAATTATTTTCCCATTTTTTTGTATACCTGTTTCTCTGTCCACGCAATTTCAGGATGACTAACTTGTGATAATCAATCATTTTAAAAAGCCAAACTGTAGTGGAGGTCCAGCCTCCGATCGGACTCGTATCAACTGTATGCAATGATTAATTTGTCATTCTTACACCAGCAGATATGTTGTATTATCCTATATGTAACTTTACAGGAATGTTGTTGCTCAAAAACTAAACTTTTGTATTGAACTAATTATTATTTCAAACAACTACAATTATTGATTGCTCTTTGGTGTTTTAAGCTGGATATCTGGCAACTGCTGATGTGCAGAGCTTTATGAAAAACATTTGGACGGATTAAAGCATGTTAAGATCAATTGTTCTTTTTGCCAGTCCTACTATGTATAAGGTGGAGAGTAAGCCTCCGTCTGCCTGTCTGTACCATCTTGTAATTTAAAGGGGCAATATGTATAATTGTTGCATTGTAATAAATGTCAATAATACACTGCTCAAAACAATTAAGGGAACACATCATCATAGTATAACACCAAGTCCAGTTAGGAAACATAAGCGATTGTGAATCACTGTCACCTGTTTTGGTGCAAATGAAAGTGACAACAGGTGCACTGGAGAGTCAACAGCAAGACAAGCCCCAAAAAGGGAATGGTTTTGCAGGTGGTGGGCACAGACAATTGCTCTCTCCTTATACTTCCTGACTGAGTCTTCTCTAGTTTGCGTTTTGCTAGTGTCGGTGTCACTACTGGTCGCATGAGGGGGTACCTGCAGCCCATTTAGGTCGCACAGGCAGTCCAGCTCCTCCAGGAAGGCACATCCATATGTGCCTTCGCCAGAAGGTTTGCTTTGTCTCCCAGTACAGTCTCGAGCATGGAGGAGATACCAGGAGATGGGCCGTTACACGAGGAGAGCTGGACAGGGCCATAGAAGGGCATCAACCCAGCAGCTGGACTGGTACCTGCTCCGTTATGCAAGGAGAAACAGGAGGAGCACTGCCAGAGCCCTAAAAAATTACCTCCACCGGGCTACTGTTGTGCATGTCTCTGACCAAGCTGTCAGAAACAGACTCCATGAGGGTGGCATAAGGGCCAGACGTGCTCTTGTGGGACCTGTGCTCACTGCCCAGCACCGTGCAGCTCGATCTCTGGCATTCACCAGAGAATACCAGAGTTGGCAGGTCCGCCATTGGTGTCCAGTTCTCTTCACAGATGAGAGCAGGTTCACACTGAGCACGTTTGGAGACTAATTAAACAACGTACAGTAAAGATTTTGATCTTTAATATATTTTGTTTGAGACCCGAGGTATAATTTAAGCGTTCCCTTAACCCTCCTATTGTGTTCGGGTCAAATTTGAACCGTTTTCAAGTTTAGATGTTTGAAACATACCTTTCAATTTTTTCTGCTAAAAACAAGGCTTCATTACATCCTCAACAATGGCTTACTGAAAACAATAAGACATATTTTGATCATTTCTTTTTTTTAAATGCCTATAAGAAAATAGTTACATCCGTGGTGTTATGGGTCAAATTTAACCCAGTAGTAATTATGGGGTGTTAATGCAGAGAAATACATAGTACATTTTGGCAAACCATCATGAATAACAACAGTTACAACAAAAAAATAATAGTAATAAAATCCTAGAATAATAATATTGTGTAATAATATTAAAATTGTTTCATGCCAAAAAAGCATATTGACTTGAATTCAGTTGTAGAGTGGCATGCAGCAAATATGATCCCACCCACACACAATCTCCTGTCCCACAGCTGTATAGCAGTATATAGGCTGGAGCTTTCTCACGCTCTCCTTGAAATTTGCCTTTACTGAAGACACCACAGTTGTCATACTGTCCCATGAGGAACAAAAATGTGATGCTAATGAGCACACTCCACAGGAGTAATTCTGGATTACAATAAAAACAAAGGAGGAGTTAACTTGGATAAGGTCACTGGCGCCTACACTTGCCAACGGATGACAGCAAGGTAGGCATTGGTTGTCTATTACAACGTCTTGGATGTTTTGGTTTACAATGCATTTGTGGTGTGGACTGAAATTAATCCCGGGTGGAACTCTGCAAAACCATACAAAAGCAGGCTCTTTCTGGAGGCGCTACAGTAGGAAGATCTCTTGTGAGCCCTCATATTGAACAACAGCCATGTCTACCCTGAACCCCTGCCTCTGCCAACGTGGTGATGCAGCTTCAAGCTAAGGATGCAACCGTACCTATGCATCCAACTGTGCCTACTAGAAACAAGAGGAAGAGATGCCTGTGCTGCCCTAACAAGAAACACAGCTTAATTTGCCACAAATATCAAAAACACATTTGGAAGGCACACACCCAAACATTCACATGCTGCTCGTCATGCATATTAACATGCATGTTAACACATACATTCATAAATACACACAGACACACACACCTTGCCGGAGATGACACTTGTTCATAAATCTTGTGTGATTGACCAAAATAAAGTGTTGTTTTAGGAAATTAAATTGACTTTTCTCCTTTTTTCATAGGAAAGTATATGCTGTCAGTTTTGACACAACAAATGTAATAAGAATTGGTAATTTTAACATAAGAAAATACAAACAAGTTATTATGGGAATTATTTTGTTCATTATCAGCCTCTCGTGGTCTTATATTTTTTTTATATCATAAACAATAAAATAGATAAATTTTCCCTACTTGAAACTAGAAACGATTTGTACATTGTAAGTTAAATGTGGTCTAAGGTACATGAAATATCAAAAACTATATATATTATGGTTATGGATGAATTATAAGTTACTTACCAGATTAAACATTTCATTGAATAATAATGTTTTTTTCCAGTGCTTGTCAGTGAATTCAAACACGGGTCAAATTTGAGTGTGTGTAAACCCTTTTTGAACACAATAGAAGGGTTACATTTTTTGAGCAGTGTATATCTGCATTAATAGTGGAATGATAGTGTATCACAATTCATTCACCAGAAATGTGTTTGGGTGCATACAAAAGCGCATCGTATAAGGATGAACTTCACTTGGTGATTAGAAGCTGCACAGTATTTAGAAATTCCCTCCCTCATTTACTGGTTGCTAAAATTTCAACACAATTCACTCAGTTTAAGTGAGAGAGAAAATTACTGTATGGCAGTGTTTCCCAAACCCCAAGGGGTGCATGTTTTTGTCCTAGCACTCATATGAATGCAGCATTTGAATTAGATGTGTGAGTGCTGGGGCAAAACCAAAAACATGCACCCCTTGGGGTCCCAAGGACCAGGATTGCTTTTTTTAATTTAGAAAATATATCCTAAAACTGATTTTAAAGCTTTTGTTAGCTGGTTGACCATAACTTAAAGAATGTTTTTATATGAACTGTTATACAGTTATAATTCAGCTAACCTCTACCATTTGTGAGCAAATTAGGGATATCTTCTTTAAGCATATGCCTTGTTCGTTGTTATTTATTTTACAATGCAAAGAGATACAGCATTTTAAAAAGTACACTTAATTATTAGTCTTTCCAAAATTCTATTAAAAGGATTGTCTCTCTCATTCACAGCTGTCTGGATAGTAGCCCTGAGCTGAAGAAGTGGACAGAGCGCATGTCGGAGGATCAATCCGTCAAAGCCACCATGCACCCCGTTGAGACACACAAGGCCTTTGGGAAGAGCTACTTTGAAGGGAAACCCGATTTTGACTATGGCCTGTAGATATGGCGGATGTAGCATTTAACCCCTTGACCGTCCAGTTTGTTGATTTCAGATTTCTTTTTTTATATTCCTGTTAAACTAATCTGGGCATAATTTATAGGTCAATATAATTGTGCCGCTCATAGGAAACTTTTATATTTCAATTTAAAAAGATTGCCAATGCATTTTCTTTGATTACATTTCATAAACTTTAGAGAATTTACAGTATGGTCGTACTACCTGTGTTTTTAAAGAACCTAATACAATGTGGAGTTTCGACTATGTAGGTCAGTCCAAATGGTATATCAGACGGTGATGGACCTGGAATCGTATAGAGGGTCATGGGTTCATATATGCTATGCTTGCTTCTACTTTAACTCTGGGCTGAAACACTGCCTGTCATTTGCCTAATCTCCACCACTAGATGTCCTGTCATGTACCACAGATTGTACAGATACTTTTGGTTAGTTTTAAAGTAGTCAATTCTATCAATAGTGCTCATCATTGATGCTGCTTATTATTCTATGTCACTCTACATGGACCACATTGAAGATTGTCATTAGCTATCATATTTCCAGTTTCAATTAAAGTTAGGTCATTCAAAAACATCCAATTATTTCAGCACATGTATTTTTATATACTTTTCAGAAGTAAATTGTTTACATGTATGTATAATTATTTGAGCTGATTGCCAAAGAGGTTGTCTACAAATTTAGTTTTTGTTTTCTTGGACAACTTTAGAGTACTGAGTTTTATGCATTTCATGAATTAGGTCATGTATAATGACAAAATCTAAATTCTTGTATGTACATTGAACCATGAGTGAGAGTTATAAAAACAGTATCTTTAGGGAATATTTTAAAAATAGGAAAAAGTGCAAATGAAATGTCTCCATTGAAATTGCTTACAAAGTGTATTCTAGAAGCCTGTGTGTGTAGGTTTATTTCAATGGTGTTTGTATCCAGAGATAGTGATTCAGGTGCAGCATGAAGCTAAGCTGTAAGGTGGATAGATTAATCCCTGAACTTGCAAGGGTGGTTGGTGACAGGTCGCTTATGCATGCTAAAGGATGCGATGAAACAAATCTAACAAGAAACACCGGTTAAGCCACTTGTTCCAATGCTTTTCGTGCCCGGAAATAGACTATGTATAAAAAATATTGTACTTTCCAAATGGTGAAACCATTACATATATAAATACCCAAAAGTACCCTGATACAAATCTATAACTTAAGTCAATGCTTGATTTAAAATCCAAACTGAGTATAGAACCAAAAGAAAAATGCTAAGTGACCCAAATGATTACAGTGGGACTGTATAGTACTACAATCATTACAACCTGAGAAAGGAAGCTTTGTAAAATTTCTCCTCTCCATTGACTTGCATAATTTTATGGCACTGCATGCATTTAGATTAGATTGGATTCAACTTTGTCATTGAACAGTACAAGTACGGTACAACAAAATGCAGTAAACATCTAACCAGAAATGCACATAGAGGGCAGACAATTTACAAATGTTTACAAGTATTAAGTATATGTATATTACAAGTGGAATGTGTAGATGTGCAATGAAGGCGAATGCAGTACAAATGGCAAAACTAAATGTGCAATTAAAGCAAATGGAGGAGGGCGAAATGTTTACAGGTATTAGGTATAGTGTATGTTACAAGTGGGATAATAGTTGTTCGGGTACACATGGCAATTTCTAAATGGCATACAAGATGTGCAAACGAGGCAAATGAAGGAGTAAGGTAGTAGGGTAGCATGAGCAACCATGATGCAGAGATAGCAGCACTAAGGTCCCCGAGGTAGACGTGTGTAACAACTGTAAAAATGCAAGTACAATGGCAATACTAAATGTGCAAAGAGGCAAATTGAATGTGCAAGGTGCATGTGCAACTGAAATGCAGGGATAGCAGTGGTGAGGTTCCTAAGGTACACATGTACCTGTAACCACTGAAAACGTCCATTATCTGGCTTTGCAAGGCAGTGTTAGAGTGTCAGAGTAGTACAAGGGAGTAGTGCAACAAGGTCCCTGAGAGGTGGGGGGGTATGGTAAGTGGTGGGTCACAGAGTTAAGTAGGGTTACAGTGGATGGGAAGACTGTTCCTGAGCCTGCTGGTGTGTGACCGAAGAGACCTGTACCGCCTGCCTGATTGTAGGAGGATAAACTGGTTTTGGCATGGGTGTGAAGGGTCCCTGATGATCACGCGCACCCTGCGCAGACACCGTTTGCGCTGGAGGTCTGCGATGGCAGGAAGCTGGGCACCAGTGACGTGCTGGCCGGTTTTCACCACCTGTTGCATGGCCTTCCGGTCAACTATGGAGCAGCGGCTAAACCACACTGTGGCGCAGTTCTAGTAGACTGTACAGTATAATAAACATGTCCAATGCAAGTCAGTGAGGATTGATCCCGCTACAGCATTCACCTTGACCCCGTCACAAATGGATGTGCAGTGATGTCTGTGGTATGTAAACACTTGGTAATTGTATTGGATTTGTTTATTAATATTGTAAACTCTACCACAGGAGTGTGTGTACATGGACTTTTAGACATTAATTCATTTATACTGGTCCAGACATTTGTTAAAATTTGAGAGTTGTGGCCAAAACTATTGATACCCTTGCACTTTAGTCAAATAATACTGTATTTCTTCCAGAAAACTTGGATTTCAAAAATATTTTGGTATCCGCATTCTAATTTCTTTGGTTTGCAGATGAAAAATAAATCGGAATAATTTAGAAAATCTTAGCTCTTTCCAAAGAAATTATATAGACAATTTAGGCTACAAGTTTCATCCAGAAACCTTGTGTCTCCCAGTACAGTCTCAAGAGCTTGGAGCAGATACCAGGAGATGGGTCGTTACACAAGGAGAACTGGACAGGGCCATAGAAGGGCATCAACCCAGCAGCAGGACCGGTATCTGCTCCTTTGTACAAGGAGAAACAGGAGGAGCACTGCCAGAGCCCTACAAAATGACCTCCATAGGGCTACTGGTGTGCATGTTTCTGACCAAACTGACAGAAACAGACTCCATGAGGGTGGCATGAAGGCCCGACGTCATTTAGTGGGACCTGTGCTCACAGCCCAGCACCAAACAGCTCGATTGGCATTCACCAGAGAACACCAGAATTGGCAGGTCTGGCATTGGCGCCCCGTTCTCTTCACAGATGAGAGCAGATTCACACAGAGCATGTGACAGACGTGAAAGAGTCTGGAGACACCGGGGTGGAAGTTATGCTGCCTGCAACATCATTCAGCATGACCAGTTTGGCGGTGGGTCAGTGACGGTCTGGTGAGGCATATCCTTGGAGGGTCGCACAGACTTCCACATGCTAGCCAACAGTCCCTCACTGCATTTAGGTACCGGGATGAAATCCTCAGAACCATCGTCAGACCTTACGGTAGTGCAGTGAGCCCTGGGTTCCTCCTGGTGCAGGACAATGCCTGGCCTCCTGTGGCCAGAGTGTGTAGGCAGTTCCTGGAGGATGAAAGCATTGATGCCATTGACTGGCTTTCACGTTCCTCAGACCTAAATCCAGTTGAGGACCTCTGGGACGTTATGTATCGGTGCATCCGACGCCACCAAGTAGCACCACAGACTGTCCAGTAGCTCAGTAGGTCTGGGAGGAGATTCCCCAGGACACCATCTGGCGTCTCATCAGGAGCCCGCCCAGACGTTGTCGGGAGTGCATACAGGCATGTGGGGGCCATACACACTACTGAGTTATGTTATGAGTTGCCGTGATGAAATTCACAGCAGTTGAAATAGCCTGTGATTTTCAATGTGAGTTTGAATCCAGCCCTCAATCGGTTGGTGATTTTGGTTTCCATTGACCATTGTTACATAATTTTGTTTCTTCGAATTACACAATGTACAGTAAAGATTTTGATCTTTAATATATTTTGTTCATCGAGACACGATGTGTCATTTAAGTGTTCCCTTCATTTTTTTGGGCAGTGTAGTATCAAGAAGTTAACAGCCTTGATGGAAGATTGCAGAGGATTGTTCGAATGGTGGAGAAAGTCCCTCTCAAGCTGACCTTCAATGTACAACAGTTTCAATATACACCATCCATCGCAAATTCAATGAAAGGGGATTGTATACCACACTCAGGAGCACCCAACCACTGAGAAAAAACAAGAATGCTTTACTGCAATTTGCAAGAACACACCTGAATATGCCACCATTCTTCTGAGAGAATCTTCAGTGGACAGATGAGACCAAATAAGAACTCATTGCTACAGCAAAAAACAAAATGAAGCCTTCAAAAAGTTATCCTTCCCCAACATTTATGTTTTTGAATTGATCTGCTGCCTCTGGCACTGGGTGCATGGCAGCAAGAAATTCTGATGTATTTTGGAGCGCAATGTCAACCCCAGTATCAGGAAGCTAGGTCTCTGTCGAAAATCATGGGTCTTCTGCATAACAATGGAAACCCCAAACATACTTCATAAACCACAGAGGAATGATTAAGCAATAAGAAGTGGCCAACAATGAGTCCAGATTTTGAAAACTAGTTGAGGGATCTGAAAACTGCAGCTGGGAGGCACCCTTCGTACTGAAGCAGTTGGCACAAGAGTCGACCAATCTGCTGGTACAGAGGCGCAGAAAGCTCATCCATGGCTATAGGAATCACTTGATGGCAGTTATTTTGAATTGCATGAATTGGTACCTTTTGTATAGCTCAAACAGTTGGAACATTGGAAAATCACGTGACTGCGAGTTCATTACCAGGTCAGTGGAGAAAGCTAAACATTAAGCACATTGTAATGTAAACATTTATAGGCACTACACCATTTATAATATTTAAGATTTCTATTCATACTGTCCATATTCCCATTACATTACTGGAAATTGCATCTAGTCACTATTATGTATATTTTGTATTTTCTGTTATTATTTTTGCTTTATATATTTCTTAATTACTACGTATATGTTGCATGCCATGTCACAGGAATTTCATTGTTCAAAATGACGCATGTTATTCGGTGCATTTGACAAATAAAAGACTGATTAATGCCATGTTCCAGTTACCTCGGAAGTCGGCGCTCAGAACTGGGAATGACATCACACCCGAGTTAACCCAAGTTGATTGCGTTCCAGCATCCAAAGTCAGAAAACTAGATGGACGCCCCAATGAGAGCCTTTGTTGTGCTTGCTCTTTCGAAATATATACAATGTTTTTCATTGTGTAGAAAATGTTGTGACCACTTTTTAAATCGGCCATTCCTTAACCAGTAGCCTAACCTGTTACCTGGATGGGCATGTGCTCTTCAGAATATGGTAATGTTAATTATAAACAGTTTTCCTATATAATTTATAATACTAGTCTGCTAAATGGCATACATGTAATGTCCGTTTTAATAAATTTGCTTAAGATTAAAAAGATAAAACTTCACTCAGCCTGAAAGAACTTTGTCTAACCAGACCGGCTCAAGTTAGAAGAAATTATACAGTGATAGGACTGTAATATTTAAATCCCTGATATTTAGTTAAACCGTTTTTCTCTGAACAGTCATGGCCCACCACCAGTCCCTGTGACTAAGGCCTAGATGTTCCTGTGGTACATGGCCAGCCAGAACAGCTTTAGGGAGATGTCAGACAAGTTTGACGTGTCACATTCATCTGCACACAGGATCATCCTAGAATTGCTCAACACCATTTGCACAATGGGACCAACCTTCATCTCCTGGCCAAATGACTGTGAGAAAGCAGCGTCTGCTGCGGAGTTTCACCGTCTCTGTGGCCTCAGTGATGTCATTGGTGCAATTGATGGGTGCCACATCCCCATAAGAGAGGACTACATGAACAAAGCCTTTCTACTCCGTCCTCCGTCAGGGGATTGCAGACGAGAGAGCAATTCATTGACATTTCTGCTGGACCACCGGGCACATGATGCCAGGATGTTGAGGGCCTCCAACTTCTTAACAACAGGAGAAGATGGGTGAGTACAGATTGCTGGGAGACAGTACCTACATTGGACAGGCCTTCCCATTTGTCATAACACTGAAGTGTGACAAGGGGGTTCTTATTGAAGTAGACCAGCTGCAGAACTCCAAGATAAGCTGTGGGAGGGAAGTTGGTGAGCAAGCCTTCAGAATGATGAAGTGCTATTCGAGGCGTATTCACGATCAGCAGAACACGCGGATTGATGCTGTGGTGATGATCGTGATGGCAGCCTGTTTTCTACACAACATGTGCATTGGTGCTTCAGAGATATCAGGAACACCCACATGGCTGCCCAAGGAAGGAAGATGAAAATAAGTAGATTATAACTTATCTTTCAACTAATGAATTAGATAAATCGGCAGATTATTTTATCAATTAATTAATTTCTACCATTGATTGATTGTACATTCTGTGTGTACCAGTAAAAACATATTTTCCTCAATTAACTGTCTCACCTTCTACACACTGCCCACATTGAAGTGTTAGGTACAAAAAAAGGCACAGGTAAAATCCAAAACAATAATTTATTAAGAAACAGAACCGGAAACAGTTATATACAAATTCCACACATTATAATATAACAATAAATTACTACTAATACAAATCTAACCAACTATATACAAAGCTATAGCAGCTAAGAAGTATAACTATACACAAAAAAACATTAAGACTATTAATTTGTCTCACAGCTTGTCCAACAACATGGACATCAGTGACTCAGCTCTTGTAGAAACTGCATCACATCATCCACTCTTTCGCGTTTCAGAGACGGCATCGGTGACCACATAGGTGTGGAAGATAGGCTGGATGCAGAGCAGCATGCGGTGTCAGCTAGAGCATTCACAATGCTGCAATGGCCTAGTGTCTACTAAAAAGAAAATATTGTTTACATCACACCACGATAGAGCTCTTATATTTCAATAATTTACATATACATATATATTCCTTTAACTTTTAACTTTTTCCTATTTCACGGGGTGGAGGATTGCTAGGTCAGCCATATAAATAGCTAGGTTAACCTTTGTTAGCAACACCAGTTGATAAAAACACATTAAGTGTAGTGATGGCCAAACGAGGCTTCATTAGTGTTATTTTTGCAGGAGGATATTATGCTGGCAGCACTCAGATTTTCTTTATCACAATAAAAGCCATCGTAGAAATTTATAAGGCAATATAGTTAACAATCTAGTCTTAAAAAGAACAGACAATAATACTGGAACAGACAATAAACAAAATGTACAGACTAGATTGTTAACTATATTGCCTTATGTAGTTCAATGATGGCTTTTATTTTGAAAAAGAAAATCTGAGTTAGCGCTGCTAGCATAATATCCTGCTGTTAGAAGAACGGTAATGAAGCCTCATATGGCCATCACTAATTAAGCGGTATTTCACGCATACTAACACCGTAGCAACATGTCCACAGACAGTTGGTTAGTACTGTGTGTACGACAATTTTTATGAGACACAAACATACAGAATTGCTAAAATAAACAGTACAACTACAGCTTTCACTTACTGTTGATACACAGTGCTGCCATCTTCGATTACGAACTCGGAGTAGTAGTGATGGGTCGTTCGCGAACGAATCTTTTTGGTGAATCATGATTCATGATTAATCTCAGTAGGCTCTTCGAATCTCGTCCACCGGAAGGAAGGATGAACGATGATCCACGATCTTCAAATCTAGTTCACCGGAAGATGAACAAGGAACCATGGATCTTCGAATCTCGTTCACCGGGAAAAACGATGAACGAAATAAACGATGATGCATGGATCTTTAGGCACTTTGGATCACCTGAGAACGATGGAAGGCGAACGACTAATGAGGAAATAAATCGTTCAATCTTTCTGATCTCCAAGTATCTCACTTATTTCGATCCTTTATGTTCCAAAGAAACGTTAGCTACAATAACTATTAGGACAGTAGGCTGTTATTCAGCTGTCAAGTGATTGTTATGTACATGTATATTTGTAATACTGTAACTGTCGGGACTCGATTAAACTGATCAGATTTATCAATAAACTTTTCCTCACGGTCCTTTTCATCCCGCGATCACCTGAAGGAAGAAAATAGCATTGTCTTTTAATCTTTTTTTGTATCTCCGAGTCTCTCATTTATTGTCAGCCTAATAGACCAAAAAAGGTATTTGGTCTATTATCATCTATTTGATTAAAATAGTAGTATTAGTACATTTTAAAAGTTGTAATGATAGGATAAATATCAGCGTCGGGACAGGAGAGGGGGACTGACTCGAATGGAGTCAAAATATTTGTTCTTTTTACTGAACGATTCGAAAAGATCCAGATCAGTAAAGTGAGTCGAACGTCCCATCACTAGGGGTAGTGGGGTTCTTCCTTCTGACTTTTCGAGTTGGAATTCTGACTTGAAGGGGTTTTCCAGTTGAAACTTCCGACTTGGAACTCTGAAATTTCGACCTCCGAGTACAACTGGAACGCGGCATAAACTATAAGCATCAAACAGCATCTTTGACATCGATTTCACATACATTTGGAAATATATTTTTGGAGAAGTTACTTCACTTGAAAGTGTGTGACACATTGAGCATTAAGAGATAAGTTAAATTGATTTTCTTATTGACAAAACTGTAAAAAAAATACTGTACTGTAAAAAACTATTACAAGAACTTCAAAAAGTTCATTTAGGGTCTCTTTGGAACCTCATAATCACTCCAGATTTGTATTGAAATTACAATTGGACCAAATATCTAAAGTATAAAATGGTTGACGCATTTAATGGTGACATCCATGTTAGAATGTTTTCCCCGAAATAAATTTCTCTCTATGGGGAAAACAGTATACTTACAATCTTTGCCTACTATAATATATGGAAAGTCAAGTCAAGCTCTTCAGTTAACCAACATAAAGTGGATAACATTTTCTTTAACTGCATAATCTTCAGGTTGATCTACACAAAATACACAATATTGAAGCAAAAGAAAATTCTATTTGCTTTTAAAAGAACAAACATTCAATAAAATACTGTCACATGCATTTATCCACTTTGTTTGGGCAATCCTAAAACAGTTCACTTAAGTTACCTGAACTCACTGTGAAATAGGGGTCGACATTCTGTCCACCATAGAGTGGATTGAATATGATGTATTCACTTCCTAGGACTTTAACACATTCTGACTTACAAAATATGATAGAAATTTATTTGATTAAATGTCAGTCATTTTCACAAAATAATCTAATATTTAGGGTGAAAAAAATGTATTTTTACAACATACATGCAAAATGGAGCACTCCTACCCTAGTTAAATAAACGTTGAAAAAGATGTTAGAAACAACTTCGGCAACGATTTCATCTGTAAGTCTAAAAGCTTTGCAGACCTAGATTGTGCAAATCGTTTTCCATTATTATTTACAAAATTATTTAGGCTTTGTCAAACTTTTCATGCTTGAAAATAAGTTACTCCGTGATATATTGTGTTGGATTAGTCTCCATTAGGTCTTACGCTACTCTAATTATTGTGCCGGGGGTGTAGGGGCAGTTCTCCTTCTCCTTAGATCTAAATCCTTGTAGATCTAACGAATGCACTTTCAAAATTTTCCCTGTCTCCTGCCAAACTTAGGAGGACATGAGGTCTTGGCCCACACCTCCGGAGTACCAGGCTTGAAAGACTCGTTGCTGTCCCTGTCCAAAGTCCTCCTGGTTGTGTTGCAGATCAAGACGATACCTGATGATTTCAGCTGCCCCCCCCCCCCCCCCC
>JACXGI010004447.1:0-13099 GCA_016801175.1 Esox masquinongy | reverse complement strand
GTGCATTCAGAAAGTATTCAGACCCCTTCACTTTTTCCACATTTCCTTATGTTACAGCCTTATTCTCAAATGGATTAAATTGTTTTTTCACCCTTATCAATCGACACACAATACCCTACAACAACCGCGCAAAAAGTTTTTTTTGGAAATGTTCTGCAAATTTATAAAAAAATTAAAATACACATTTACATAAGTATTCTGGTAGTTTGCTGACACTTGCAATTGAGCTCAGGTGCATTTATTTTCCAGGTGTTTCAATCGATCATCTTTGGGAGGTGATCAATGGAAACACCAGGAAAATAAATGCACCTGAGCTCAATTTTGAATGTCATAGCACAGGGTCTATTTTTTTATGAATTTGCAAACATTTCTACACAGACAAAAATCACACTTAAGCCATTACAATCCCACTTTGAAGCACAACAAAAGTAAAACAATTATTTACATTTAAATTAAGAATATTTAAGTCCATTGTACCTAACCTGTAAGGTCCCTCATTCAAGTATAGAATAAATTAAATATTATTCTGTGCTAAACCTTTAACATGAAAGATAGTCATAAATTTAGACTAAGCAGCAGGGCAGGAAGGAAGATGCCCATGTGTGTCACCATGAGGGCAGCTCCAACATTTAAGTTTGATCTGAGAAATTTAAGAATGGATCAATGTTGTAGTAACTCCACAACATTGTCAAAGTATAGAGCAAAAGAAATATACAGCAAAATGCTATTTAAACATATTTTGTTTTAAACAAGGAACTAAAATAAAAAAAGGCAATGTTTAGGGCAATTCTAACATCACTGACTGACAGCCTCCTGACTTGCAATCATGGTAGTGGCTGCATTTTGATATGGGTATGTCTGACATTAGCAAAAACTGTGGATTTTGTGAATACAATGAAATTAGATGAAGCAAAGCAAATATAAACATCTACAATTAGTCCTATTTTACATTAGACACTGGGAGATAAATTCACCTTTCAGGAGGACAATAACCTACACAGGACCAAAGCTACACTAGAGTTGGTTACCAAGAAGACAGTTAATGTTCCTGAGTAGTCATGTTCATGCCATTCTGTTAGATAATCTAGACTAATCCCCAACAACTTGACAAGAGAATTTTGAAGAGTAATGGGTAAATACTGCACAATACACAGGTGCAAAGGTCATAAAGACTTTTTTTTTTAAAGACAAGATGAATCCCATCTGTAATGGTGGCAGGTGTTTCCAACAAGTATTGACTAAGTGGGGTGTATCTAACGAAAGGATATTTGTATTATTCAATCTACAGAAAAAGAGGGTGAATATTTGAGAACAGTAATCAGAAGCATATTGTTTCACACTGTATTTCAATCTTTAGATGTCTGTCTGAGATAACCTCTGTTTAAATATATTTTCAAGTGAGCTTATTTTTAGTAGGCCAATAAATTTTGATAGTGCCAGAGTAGTTCACCTACAACAAATCAAGTGATTGAGAAGTCAAGTGTTGCGAATCGACGTGGGCATGGACAGCATTAAACTGGCGATGACAACTCACTACGTGTTTTGAACCATAATTAAAGATTTTATTGGCTTCAGTATCAAATTAATGCTATTTTGCTTTATAAAAAAGATGAGGAAATATCTTCTTCCTTTTTCAGAGTCAGGCTGCCAAATCAACAAACAGCATGGTTCTAGCAGCCCAAAAAAAAAGGACATATCACTGGCAAAGGCAAACCACACAAGCAAATCAGCCAACAAGTAGTTCTGTGAAATATTTTTACCAAGAAAAAGGCAACATTTCAGAAAATGTCTCTGGCAACACTTCATCCTCTCCACCATTAAATGAAGTCAAGAATCAATACATTGAGATCACTGGCTTTAGGTTCTGTGTGGAGGGGCACAACATGACTGCGGTTCACATAAGTCAACAAGCTGTCATTTTTTATGGTTTTCAAATATATTATATTTTCTCTCTCTCTGGGGTGTCAGCTGGGAAAACGACAGAAGGACTAACGATAGTGCAACCCTGCCCTTTTGCAAGGGTAAAATAAATAAATGTAACGGTGGGGCACTGGTTCAACTGGATCCCGTTACTCTACGGGGTAAAGTTTCCCCTAGGTACAGGTCTAGGATCAGATTCCCCAATCTTAGCCGTAATCATTACTGGGGAAAATGCTGAACTAACACGTGTTTAGTGTCTAGGGTCAACATCTCGCTACACCGCCCCGAAAATCCCTCTTCCTCTGGGAAACGTTGGCATTTTTTACGTGTTCAATTATTGTTTCTATACTTTTTTCCGCTTTGCATTCATTGCCATTTTCTTTTTCATCTCTTCCTCCTCCAAGCGCATTTCATCCTCATCCTCCTTGATTCCCAGGCGTAAACTGGGAGAAGTGGAGAGAAAAAAAACAAGGAAAGATGCATTAAGGTGGACCAGTGGTTGTGCCAGCAAGTCGGCTTCCCCTTCATTTTTAAGAGGAAGGGTAGAGAATTGGTTATTTGGGGCTTCATTTAGTTTTTCCTCCTCTTGGCCATATTCCGTTTGAGTTCCTCCAGCTCTCGTTTCTCCTCTTCCTGATCTTCGAGCACAGCCAATTTTAGGCTAACAGGACAAGGCAAGGCACAGGAGCACAGGAGAGATCGTGCACACATAGAGGCAGAACAAAGGAGTGAGTGAGTTGAATCTATGTTCTGACAATAAATACATAGAACAGGGCTATTCACCGCTGTTCCTGTAGAGAACCCTCCAGAACAGTAGTTAAATAGCACGTCTATACACTAAGGCGGTATATCTTAAAGCTGGGGAGCTGCACTTTGGGCAGACTTTGGTTGGTTCTAACCAACCCAGCTTTTACAAATTTTAAAAGACAACCATTAGTGGATTATTTAAGTCGTGCCTAAAGCACTGCAGCCATCTACAAATAAAAAGGAGGTAATGCTCTGTGAAATCCTCAACCACAACAGTAGTATGTTTATCTACTAACAAGTGTAATATTGAAGTCCTTTCTGCTTTGTGTTTGTCAATTATGAAAATAACCAAAACACTTCTCGGGCCTAGTCTCAAACCAAACCTACAGCCCTGTTCTCCTAAGGTATTAGCAAATGTGAAAGAACATGATTCAAACATAGGTTGACGAGTGTAGATAAAGGATAGGCTGTTTTCAAAGAAGGTCTAGGACACCCCAGAGGTCTCTTCCCTAACCAATGACTTACCTCCTGGCCTCTTCTTTTTGCTGGTCTCTCCAACTGCTTTCCATGAACTTTAATGCATAGTCACTTTCCTCTTTGTATCTGGGGCACAAAAACACAGTCGTTTTACTCAGGCCGTTGGAGTAGAATGGAAACAGAACTACAAGCTACACCAAGCATGTTCTTGGGACTTTAAACAAGTAGGGGGCATCACCATAGACCACTCGTGTGTGTGTGTGTGTGTGTGTGTGTGTGTGTCTCTCTCCTTACTTGGTCCGATCATAGCCAAAGATTTCCCTGATATGTTTGGAGATTTCATCTTGGGGCTCTCCTTCATCGTCAATGAAGTCCTCCATCTCTGAGTCATACTCGTCCTCTTCCTCGTACTTCCTCTTGTAGGCCGAGGTGATTGGTGGAAGCATAGTGCCTGGAGAAAACAGGGAAGTATTCATTTGGGCACAACCTTAACAAATAACTCCATATCTGGATAGGAAAACAAGTAAGTACTATTGGAAAATTGAAGTTAGCCACTTCCCCTTTTTGGTCCGCTTACGCCAGTTTGCTTACAACCCAGAAACCACACCTGTGTAAGAGAGGTCTACAAGCAGGGAAGAGACGCTGAATATTCTAAATGAGCCATGCGATTTGGCACATACACTATCGTTCAAAAGTTTAGGGTCACTTAGAAATGTCTGTTTTCAAAACAAATACATTTTTTGTCCATAGAAACAACATAAAATTGATCAGAAATACAGTGTACACATTGTTAATGTTGTAAATGACTACTGTAGCTGGAAATGGCAGATTTCTAATGGACTATCTACATAGGTGTACAGAGGCCCATTATCAGCAACCTTCAATCCAAAGCCATGCTGTGTTTGCTAATCCGAGTTGATAATTTTAAAGGGCTAATTGATCATTAGAAAACCCTTTTGCAATTATGTCAGCAAAGCTGAAAAATGTTGTATTGATAAAAGCAGCAATAAAACTGGTCTTCTTCATCCCAGCATATGTCGATTACAGGCTCAAAATGGCCAGAAACAAATAATTTTCTTGCGAAACTCATCCATCTATTCCAATTCTGAAAAATGAAGGCTATTCCATGCAGGAAATTGCCAAGAAATTGAAGATGTTGTAAAACTCTGTGTACCTTCACAGAACAGTGCAAACTGGCTCTAACCAGAATAGAGTGTCTAACAATCTACAAATGGAGAAATGACAAGTTGAATCACCAAATCCAGCCCAAGAGCTGACTGAAAGATGCTTGAAGAAATCTCCAAGAACCCCAGAGTAACATCAATGGATCTACAGGGCTCTCCTGCCACAATCAATGTTCAAGTGCATGAGTCAACTGTCAGAAACACTTTACACAAACTTGGCCTAGGTGTGTACTTATTTTTTCTAAAACCATTCATTTAGATTTTTAATGAGCAAATGATTGCAAAGTAAAATCTTTTGTTATATTAGGTTACATTTTGTCATTGGGTGGAAAGAACATGTCGATGACATATAACATCTCATGCAATACTAATTTTTTTGCTATGGGACCGGTGCAACATTTTTTTACACCACCACAACCACAACCACCACCATTCCTATCTAGCTATATTAGCATGTGTTTATCTGCCTTAAAAGTTTTATAGCTGTACTTTCTTCTGTACTGCAGTGTATGAGTGGGACTGAAACTATCATACCATATACAGCTCCGGAAATAATTAAGAGACCACTGCACCTTTATCTTTCCTTTCCAAAAAAGTTGAAAAGGAAGGTTTTGAGTGAGGAACAGAAGGGTTAAAATTAAGAGACCTCAATTTTTTCCGGAGCTGTAATTAACAGTTCGCGTAGCATTGCTGGGTCTACTATTTCTGACACTAGTTCTTACCTGGCGGTCTCATAATTGGTCTGGGCTGCATGCCAGGTCTGGGAGGCATCCCTGCCCTATTAGGTGGCATGCCTGGCCTGGGCAGCATGCCTGGATTGAGCGGCCCTCCCCTGGCTCCACCAAAGGTCTTTGAGGAGATGGTTTCAGCAACCACACTGCACTTAGGTCTCCCTGGCCCGGAGCCTATACCACTGGCTGGCCGCCCAGCCATGGATCCCCCAGCCCCAGGTCTAATCGCTCCTCCTCCGGGGCGTCCTTGGGAGCTACCGCTGCCTGGTCTGGCTTGAGGAGGGCCCCCCGGTCTGGGAGGACCTACCGCTGTGGGTCTCATTTGCCCGTTATTCCCCGGTCTTGCTGAGGAGTTTCCACCTGGTCGCGCCGTTTCTCCACTTCCAGGCCTGGGGGTGCTTCCGGTGTTTCCTGGCCTCCCAGAGCTGCCATGGCCAGGTCGTGCCTGACCAGAGCAGGCAGTTCTGCTTTGACCCGACCCCTGTGGTCTTGCCTGGGCGGAATGCGGAGCTGCGCTTGGTCTCGCCCCAGAGTTGCTGGGTCTCGATGGAGGCAATGAAAGGTTCCCCTTTCGGGGAGGGTTAAGGTCACTTGTGGCAGTAGTTTTCTGGCCTGCCGAGGATGGCCGCTGGGTCAGATTTTTGGCTGAGATCAGAGAGGAGGCTCCCTTGCCGGGGGCTTTGCTGCTTAAGGCACCTGACGAGCTGGAAGAGGAGCTGAGAGAAGTTTTGGGTCGGTCTCGGTCTCTGTCCTGAGACGGCTTAGCTGAACTATGCTGACTTCTCTCGCTCAACTTGGAGGGTGGCAGCACAGGCTTTGTTTTTTTGCTCGGCCCACCGGAGAAGGGCCTCTCCAACGAGCTTCTGAGTGGCTGCTTCCCATTGTTTATGTCTCGGTCGGATGTGCTTTTCCTCGAGGAACTAAAGCTGGCCTGGGATTTATTGTCTCTTTCTCTGTCCTTCTGTTTGTCCCTATTACGCTCTCTCTCTGAGGGCCTGTAGTCTTTGCCACCTTTACCCAGTCTCTTCGCCTTGCGTTCCAACTCCAGCTCCCGTATCTCGTCAGCTGTCCGCAGCCTCTCCGGCTCGCCCTTCTTGCTTGGCTTAGCTTTCACCTCCACCGGCTCAAACTGCTTCTTCTGAGCCAGTTTGAGCAGCTCGGTAAAGTTCATGGGTGGATGGGCAGGTTTAGGTGGTCCGCCTGGTCTCTTTGGGGGTTTGGGACTGGAGCTGGAAGCAGTCTGACTGGGTCCTTCGGGGTCCGGTTCAGTCTCAGAGTCAGTCTGCGCATATTCATAGTTATCCTCGTAGTCTTCATCATAAGTGTTATTTTGATGCTGCTCTTCGTCCCTATCTCCCCGTGATCTCCTCTTCTTCGGTTCATCCACCACAGGGATGCCGTTGTAGCCCCG
Source organism: Esox masquinongy (assembly GCA_016801175.1). Lineage (NCBI taxonomy): Eukaryota > Metazoa > Chordata > Actinopteri > Esociformes > Esocidae > Esox > Esox masquinongy. Next base: position 6,629 of record JACXGI010004447.1, on the reverse strand, counting down.
AAAGTTGTCCTTGGTCCGAGAAGCCATTGCTCGAGCCTTGCGGTCAGACTTTAGCTCAACCCTTTTAGCGAGAAGGTGCTCTTTCTTCTTCATACTCAGGAGCTCTGTGCAAAGCAGTAGAATCAAGTGTACAAATCACCATTGACAAGCAAAACTTAAAATACAAACACATCGATGTAATTACTAACCTTTCTTTTTATTCTCCATCTCTTTTTTCTTCAAGAAAGCCTGGACAGCTGCTGAGTTGACACCTTTCACTTTTGGGTCCTTTTTTGGTGGTCCAGTTTGTAAGCTATACCGCTTCTGAAAAAAAATGCAAAATAAAAAGATGTTCAGGGGAGAGTAAGTCGTTTAACCTAGTAGGGATTCTGAAAATGTCCTTAACAAAAAAGTATGTAAAATTGGATGCCTTGTGGCTTGTCTAAACCAAAAATAATGAATGAGAAATCATATCTGCAGTATGTAACAAGATGTGATTCCCCCGTTACAGCTTTACCTTGTATGAGACATCATAAGAGGTTTATCAATCTAAATTTGCCAATACTATCTGCTTTTGACAGGCCTAAATAAGTATCTTCTATATATGCGTGGAAGTGTAGGGCATCTATTGAGTGCAACTATTAGCACCCAAATGTTTTTCTGCACAATCTGACATGTTAATATTAGGCGTACACCTGCGTTTGTTACAACATTAAAACAGCTAATAATTTTCTTTGTACTCCAATAGATTTCAGAGTGGCTAAATTTGTTTAAAAAATTGTTTCAGTCAAAGTATTATGGCTAAGCACATAATACTTAGCCAGTGTAACCTAGGAAAACATTGTTGACATTGGACTCATCCTCATGCCATTCAAAGATTGGTAAAATACATTATGTTCCATTCAAAACCAATATTCCGTCTTCCACTGTTCAAAGACCAGAGGGGTATTCCAGAAACCTGGATTAGTAACTGTCGTGAAATTTCTTGAACTGATGTATTCTTAATTCTATAAATGTATAATGGAATTACTGGTTTTAGTATAGAGTTCATGAAATGGTCCCCATGTTAAGGAATGTGGGAGAGGAGGATCTGGTCCCTGTCTATTTGTTTATGGTCATCATTGAATGGTATCAATAGATCATTGGGTCCTCCATCTGTCTATCTGTTCTTTGTCCAGATGGTGTGTGTCCCTTCTGAGTTGAATAGGTTGCCTACAGTGTCCTTAGTTCCCTGGGATAAGGTGGGGGGACAGCCCACCCTTTTGGGTAGAACCTATGTATAGATGGAACAAAGGGATCATGTATTGTTGACACAGGACAGCTGTGTAGTATCATACCACACCCCTTTTACTTTATAAGTACTCATGATTGTTCTGTGTTACTTTAGAGATGCCCCACGGTTTATTCTGTAAACTTTGACTATTCTCTCTATTTGCAAATAAACTGCTAATTGTGCCAAAATAATTTGTCTCTGTACCTACTTCCTAAACAGTTCTAATCGATGGAATTACCATCACATAACCTAGCAAGTTCTGTCAAACCAGAACTTGTCTTCTTGCATTGGATGTCGAATAGATTAACAATATAATTAGCCTAATATAATTAATTTGAAACATATTTCCACACAGTCAATCATTTATCTGGACAACTTACTCAACATATCCAATGTAACCCAATGAGGTTTCACTTTGAAAATACAAATTGTGCACCAGTGATAGTGTTTCTTTTTAACCATATTGGTTAAAAGAAATGCTAACATGGTGATGATAAAAAAATAATTCAAGCCATCTCATCTCCAATTATGCCTCAAAAAATGCTTAAAATGTTTTGCAGGAGTTCTCTCTACAAAGCTCTCCACGGACAAATGCCTGACATGGACCTTCTCCGCATCTCAGAAACATATGCTAACTTTACTCCACTTACTGCCCCTCTTGTGACAACCATGGATGTGTCAGCAAACGTTCCCCTGGTTGAGTCTGCCTTTAGACCAGTGCAGGCTGGCAGTGTCCTGTTACCCATCAACAGCTCTTACGTCAAAGCATTAGAGACGACCTACGAGATGTCACACAAAATCGAGGCTGGTACAAGGGAGCAGAGCAGCAGCACGGAATGGCATCAGCTTAAGAAAAGGAGAATAACATCCTCACATTTCCCAGAGGTTTGCCATGTACCAGGGGAGACATCCACTATTCACCTAGCGGAACAAATGTTCAAGGCATCAGGTATGCAGTCCATGGCGATGAACAGGGGGCTAGCCATGGAGCCAGAGGCTGTATAGGAGTACTCCACACTGAAAAATGTTAACATCTTCCCATGTGGCTTTTTCATCGACCCAGATGCTCCGTGGTTAGGATCATGTCCAGATGGCATCATATTTGACGCAAGCGTGACCTCACACATTGGAGTCTTGGAGGCTAAGTGGCCAAGTGTACAAAGTTATGTGGACTGAATTTACATGAAGATACAGAATGGAGAGCTGAAGTTGGAAGAGATCACATGCGCACTACTGGCAGGTGCAAGGTCAAATCCTTCTAACAGGTTGCAACTGGTGTGACTCATCTCGGCTCAGGACATCCTAGTTGAGATGATATAATCTTCAGCACTATTAGAGAGAAGGTGGACCACTTATTTTTACCTCTGCTTGCAGAAAAATCTGTCTCGCAACTGAATGTAAATAGCTGACCTAGGGTTCTTTGGGCGGCAACATCACAGAGTACCATTAACTAGCTAACTAAAAATACAGTAACATCCATTTAAATGTATCCTTCAGTTCCAACAGATTGGGCTTATTTGTCATCCAGTTGCTCTTAGCTAGCAATCAATACCCCTCATACAAATGGCAAGAGACACTGTAACTTTAATAATATTGGAATCGTATCCAGTTTCACTCTGGATCTTCTCATTTCTTTCGTAGCCATTGTCGGTAGTAGGTTAGTTGTTGATAATCCATATCACAATCCCCCTGCTTGGGTGCCAGTTCAGTTGTTACAAACTAATATTAAGAATTAGTATTTGTTTGTAGTTTACATTTTAGCACCTACTGTATAGAAACTCAGTTTTCAAAACAAGTATTAGTGTTCCCATAAAAAAAACAAATATGGATTGTATGAAGAATGTATTTTAATGTGTATCATTTCAACAGTTCAATAAATAACAGTCCATATTTACATATCTTCTGTATTACATGAACATTGTGTTGAATCTTTCACTGTCTGTTCTTTCACTGTCTGTTCACTAAAACTAATTTCCTTATAAAGGCCAATACAAGCTCTATACAAACAACTGATTTGCAGTGCAGTGTTACAAGTTATTGATACATTTCATCTACAAATTATAAATTTTATATTTTCACATTTGCAAAGTAACCTACAGCCTATTGGGAGGCACAAAATCAGGTAATATCCAAGAAACATTTAATTACATGTAGGTATTATTTAAATATGAAGTTGGTTGTCTTTAAAAAATGCATGGATCACCAAAGCATCTCACTAATGATTGCCCCAAATCAGAGTGACCCAAAGCAAAAACAAATGTACATTTACACCGGCTTGGCACATGCTCTGACCAAAGTTCCATTTTGATAGTTGAGCAGTGTAGATTTGTAAATGTTACATTACAGTTTTTGTTGTTTTTCATATCAAATGTAATCTTACATTTATAATTCATAATATACTAATGAAATGGGTTTCCTGGATAGTTTATTAATAGTCTGTTATGTTCAATAAAGTTTCTGGGAGAACTCACCAATGAATCTAAAGTAGCGGACAGAAAGTTTTGACCACATCACCAGCAAACATGAGAACGCAAATACTTTGTTGATACTGTCTGAGATGGTCAGAGGGATGACTGTCAAACAGCTTGTGCTCTTTTACTCACTGGATCATTCTTTCAACATGCACCCTTAGCTTGGCGATGGATTGAATCTCCCTAACCTCATGCGCTGACATCTGTGTGTGTCTCGACAGAAAAGCTGGCCAACAGATCTCGCATGGAATAGGGTCATCCACGAGGAAGCCCTTGTCCACCATAAAGGCCATGTTAGGGGTAAGTAAGGAAAGAATTCCTCACTGCTTAAAAATCTCATCACTCACAGAACCAGCATACAAAGAGGATACAAAAGTGAACGCTCCATGTGCTGACATTCCCAACATGCCCTTAAAGGTACAGTATGACTTGTAAGAAAACACCTCACTCTGCAGGAATAGGGAAGATGGTGTCTAGCAGCGGAGATCAGTGCACTTGATCACAACCTTGGTGTCTGGATATTCATTGAACTCTGGTGGCATGCTGGCATTGATGGTATCCTTGGGGATATTCGTACTGACCCAAGCTGGAAGTAGAAGAAGATGGCCCAAGAGATGATAATCCGTTTCACTGTTGACTGGTGGATGTTAGAAATATCGGCCAAATCCTTCTGTTTCAGACCCAGCGACAGATGAGTCATGAACAAGAAAAACTCCTCAATTGGTGGCAGCGACTAAACATAAAGAAAACAGTTTTAGTACAGTATATTCTCCTTGCATTGGGTTGGGTCCATAACACAAATGAAGTGAAGAATAATAGATTTTAAAACAAGTAAGGAAAAATTCTATATAAAGTACTGTATTCAACGGAGTTGTCACTTACTGCTTTTTGTCGAGGAACACTTCTCGGACGTGTTGGCACTGGTGACTCAACTAACTTTGTCTCTGCTGCCCTCAATCAAATCCCAAAACGCCACCAGGAGGGCGTAGGATGCAAATCTAAGGAAGGAGACAGATGGGAGTATTTGTTTTAAGGAAGACCAAATAGCTGAGGATGACATGAAGCTGTCTGCTTGCTTGAACTTCTCATTAATATGATTGCCCATATTCTATATGCATCAAGAAGCACTAGACTTGAACTAGCTAATGTTGCAGCCTATACTAGTCTTAACATCCTGAATCTTTCACATATTTATTATACATTTCTTATTTTACTGCAATTCTGTTTTTTTTTAAACAGTTTTAACACTGCAGTGCATAACTAATGCTTAGACAATATTCATTCAATAGGCTTACTTATGGTAAGATTTGGTGTCCTAGTTTTGAATAACACAAAGAGATACAGGAGGACTTTGGGATTACTGGATAGTAAACAATTACTGTACCTTGTCTAAAAATGTGTCTTCATCAGACCCAGTAAACCTCTGTACATGAAAGCGGTGTTGTGTTGTCAGGTTTTCCAGCTTTGTTCGAAGCTCCTGAATTTCCCTTGCTTGTTCCTGGTTTGCCATTAAGGCCATATCCAGGAATGCGGAATCAGGGCCTGCACAGTAATCATGCGTCTAGATCGGATTAGAAAATGCAGTCCATCGTCGTTAACATTTCTCTCCTCATTCGTCTTCCTCTGTAGGGGCAGGGGGTTTCGGTCACCTTTCCCAAACACCAGGTCTCTTTTGAATATGACTATTCCATACGAAGACGGTAGGAACCACAACTTTTTTTTAGGTACCACTGTCCTCCAACTTTCTCCTCAGTGAAGTCACTGGGGATGAAATGTGTACTGCACACCTTTGTGATTTGTTAATGTCACGATGTACTGCCACCAACCACCTTCTTCTGACCTCTTCATTGTGACCTAATGCTGTTGTGTTGTCACTTAATGCTGTGGTGTTGTGAGTAGTTGATTGTTTTCTGAAATGCAGTGTTCTTATAAATGTTTCATTTTGTTAATGTTGTTGTGTTTTGTGTGTAAATGTTATGTTTTCAACTTTTGTTTGCATCACTAATGTTGCTGAGTTGTGCACCTGTGGGCCACTGTAGTAACAGCACGTTAGTACTCACACATTAGAAGACAGCCGTGCCTCTCCTCTGACCCTTTTCTAAAACTGATCCCTAGACGCTGTTTGTGCACGAATCCACCTGTTAACCTTGCTTTTAGAATGGTAAGTTATTTTATATGTTGTTGCTAGCCTAAACTAGACATTAATTTTGGCGCCTGTTGCATTTCCACTAAAACATTATAATCGCATAAATAACTTCTGTGTTGATCATAAACATATTACATATCTGATGCTGATTAGTTTGTAGATAAACATCCCTGGCTACATTGCCCACCTTTATGCCTTTGCCTATTTAAGTAATGTACCTTATGGCATTTGGAAATAAGTTAATAAAGACATGTATTTGGCTGTGGCCAAACACCTATCAAAAAAGCTACTTCTTTCCAGGCCCTGACCTAAACCCCATTCTAACCACATTTTAGCCTATTAGTCAAAGTGCAATACCTAGAAAAATATAGGTGTGACTCAGTGTAGGATAACATGCCTACGGCTTTCTAGAGAGGGTCTGATGGGTGTTTTAAACAAAATCCCAATATAATTGTTATTGTACTTGGTGCCTTGATCAAAAGCACAATGGTAGAAGATAGTAGAACTATTGGATCACAGTCCAGCAACTGTCTATTTAGATTTACATGGGATACCAGTAGATTCTGCCAGTCATTGTGATAATTTGAGGGGAGACAATTAAGGGCTATGACACCCTGTTCTAATGGACCAACTTGGAATAAGACAACTCCTGCACTTATTTAAAATCAAGCAATGTCCATAGTTTACAATAAAACAATGTATTTTACATAATGCACTGTTTTAACAGAGGTTTGTTTATTTAGGACCAAATTGGAACACA